>MUZC01004662.1:847463-895894 GCA_002072015.1 Radix auricularia | reverse complement strand
TTCATAAATCCGGCATGCTGGTAGAGCCCTATTTTTTCTGTATAGATATTTATAATGGCTCTGACAAATCCGGAATCCGGTTATTTAAAAAAAATCTCACTCCGTCTCCGGCCGGATTTCATTCAAAATTTTGAATCTGGTACACCTAGTACATCCCTACGTTTAAGCGGAAATTTTATATTTTAATACTGTTTAATAGTGAAGTGTATTTTAAGTATTAAATTAAATATTTTAATTAGCTGTTATTTTTTTTAATTTCGAAAGTGTGACGTACTTTGTGGGGGTGGTGTCCCGAGATTTGTGACAGGGGGAGAGGGGCCCAAATTTTCAAAAATAGCTTGACGTACTTTATGGACGGCCCTTTATTTCCTCCAACATCGATTAATCGTTTTGCAAATGCAATGTCAATGCTCTTGCATCAAGTAGTTTGATAACACGAAGATATTATCCAATAACGTTTGTACAAATAACATTAGAAAAAAAAAAGAATATTTTGTTATTAAAACCGATGGTCCCATAGCTTTTGCTCTGACACTTCCTTTATATTCTGTTGATTCTGCTGAATTTATATCTTATAAAGTGGCTAGAATAGCAGAAAATGATCAAGCAACTACATCAACTGCTTACTTACGGCTTCCCATCTTGTATCAAAAGGTATTTTCAGGGTAATCTAATTTTGGTTCATATTGAGATTTATGGTGTTCTTTAAGGGAATGTAGATGTGGTAAACTACACGGAAAGAATGCATACTAGCTTTCAGCCATGTCGAAAAACAACTTTACATCACTGTTTACAGGCATTGCTTCTAGAGTAACCAAATTCAAAACGTGGACGCAACAAACACATTGATGGCATTGTGTGAAAGTTTCTTTAAATAAGTTTAAAGGCCACTTATAATTCCAGACATCACAGATGTGCCATCGTTCGCCTTTCCTCCTCAGATTCTCAGCAAATGTGGCAGCATTGCTGTTAACCACAGTATAAAAGCCTATAAATCTTTCCACAATATGTCTTGATATTAACACTGAACCTAAATAAAGTGACATCTGATCCATTTTTGATATTTCAACGGTTTAATCAATAATAAAAGAATTGTGCAGAATTAACTTCGTCATCAATTATCGCCGATAATTCAGATGCAAGTGATTCCATTAAATCATGACTTAAATAAAGCTCATTTTTCTTTCCAAACTTTAGATGACTGTCTCAAGTAAAATCATATTTGGCTAATAAAAATAACATTTCGCAAAGATTCCCAGTATTTCTACAACTACCATCACAAAAGCAATAATGTACTCTGTGTCCCCTAGAGGGCAAACCTGGTTTTGCTAAGAACAACGTCACGTTTATCATTCATCTTTTTTTCCTGGTCTAGTGAATTGAATCCTTTTAGTGTTTATCGCGGACGTCTTCAGGGGGCGCCATTTTAGACCCAACAGTGGCGTGGAGGGCAAGCCGCCCCCCTGCCCTATAGCTAAATCCGCCACTGCTCCCGCCCCCTGAAAATTGCAACTTTTATTGTAGTCGTTGGCAGCGATTTAGAAGGGGGTGGAGGGTTGGCCCACCCCCGATTTCCAGTTTAATGAATGTTTTAATATATAAATCGTAAGTTTAATTAATTTATTTTATTTGAATTTGTTGACTTATGTTTTCTAGATTGAAAACCGCGATTACAAAAATGATTGTGCTGAAATGCAACAAGGTAATAGTTCTGAATTGTTGAAGAGCTCAAATTGTAAGAAGTGTTAAAAGTTAACAGTGCACAGCCAGCCGCGAGCCATGCTATACTTTTTTTTTTCCGTTTAAGGAAAAAGTCGCTTTCGGGTCGTTGTTTTTTTAACAAAATTATTGACGGAATTATTGACAAAATAATACCGAACAAAGTTGATCGCATAATTGGTAGCTTGTTAGATTAATGTCCACATTAACATTGTCTTTAATGGACGCAACAAACGTAAATTTCAAGACGGTAAATGAAATGATGATTATAATAAAGTGCGTTAAATGAATTTAGGTTCAGTAACTGCATTAAATGGAAGTTCGCCCAATTCATTCCCACCCACAACTTTTGGCTGCTTAAATCTTGTACGCATTAATGCACATTGAAGTCCTCTTTCAACACTTCAACCAATTTATTATTCATCTTATAAAGGGAGAGTATTCCCACGAGTATTTCAGTCCAAACTGGCAGTTGTTCAAATTTATTGTTTGAAATAACAATGGAACAGAAAACATTAACTCCTATTGATCATTCCGCTGTTAGGCTTTATCTCTGAGAAGATTTTTAAGTTTGCAAATTAATATCCAATGGTCGTTGTGCCATCACAGAAGGGAGAAAGAGAGAGAGGGGGTAGGAGAGACAAAAAAGAGAGATAGGGGTTCGAGCAGGGGCGGATTATGACTGCACGGGGCCCCGGGCTGCAATGAAACGGGGGCCCTATCCAGCCAGCGTCCCTTAAAATAGAATGATTGTTAACAGCTAATATAGAACTGTAACTAAATATTAATAATGAAAAAATATAATAAACGAACACGAAGAAATAACTGTTTGAAGTGTTTGCGGTATGTTACAATTGAGTGTGAAAAGAAATATTTTATTTTCCATTGCTGGGAATCGAACCCCACACCGTTTGCCTAACGCGCCTGTACCCTCTCCACACGGCCAGTGGAGCTTGTCTAAAATGAGAGATTTTTAAAATCTAAACTATATTTATACTAAGTTCTCAAAGTGAGCCAATTAAATCACGTTTTATCGATTTTTTACACTATCGGGTCTGAATCACGATCAGTTGTATAGTCAATATTTATAAATATATTTAATTTTTTATATTTTCAAGGGTTCGTGCAAACATTTGTACACTTTTATTATAAATATAAAAAGTTTAGGGGCCCCTGGCTTTAGCCCGCTCAGCCCCCCCCCCCCTTAATCCGCCATAGCGAGATATTGATACAACACATCGTGACCGCTGCACTGAGCTTGTTTTCCGCTTCCGGTAAAGTCCCCTTATCGAGCTTGGAGTGCCTCCAACTTTGAACCTCTAGAGAATCCCAACATGATTAGTTCCAGCCTCACGTGAGAAGTCACCGGGGTGCCAGCCGTATAGCAGACATTAGCAAGTAGAATCGAAACGAACCCGGCCTCCCCATCATGGACTCTTGTTTCGGGCTGCGATCGATGTCTTCGCAAGCACAAGACATCTGTTGCGTGGCCAGGCGTCTTATTTACAAGGAACGACCGCTCAGTCCTTCCGCTGGAGAGAAATAGAATATGAGTTTCGCTGAAACACACCGAATAAAAAGTCTTTAAACACGCTTTTATTTATCTTACTTTTCTGTGTGTCTGTCTGTATGTTAGCGTCAAATTTTGTAGCGTCATTTTCACGCACTTCGGGTTGCTCTGGGGACAATACAATATTACAAAATTTCATATAACTTGCACAGTTGGCTGTCAAGTTTGTTTGTTTGTTTTTTTTTTTTTTTTTTTTTTTTTTTTTTTTTTTTTTNNNNTTTTTTTTCATTTTTAGTGCATTGGAATAAAAGCGTGTTTCTTTTTAATCCTTTTAACACTTTTTTTTATTACTGGTTTCGACACACTTAAAAATAAACTATTTATTATTTAGTTTGAAGTAACCTTTGATTCCAACATCAATTAATTATGGTTTTGTTTATATTCCTTGTGCATGCTCGTTGCACTCAAAGGTCTTTTTTCTGTATCCATATTTCAGTTTCGCAGCTTCATAATATTCTCATTCCACTATCTCCCAGCCTTCATAACTTCCGAATCTCCAGAACCGCCATGTTTTCTTGCTGCATGCAGATGCCGGTGATGGAGGAGGAAAAACCTTTGGTGGTTGACCTCAAAAAGATTTTGTGTGACAGGTCAGTTACAGTCCATCATAGTATGAGTAGTTTGTGTGATAGGTCAGTTACATTCCATCATAGTATGAGTAGTTTGTGTGATAGGTCAGTTACTCTACATCCAAGTATGATAAGTAGTTTGTGTGATAGGTCAGTTACACTCCATCAAAGTATAATTGTATGACCTTGTTGATATTTTTTCCAGTGAAATAACATCAATAACATCTAAGACATAACGATCAAAATGTAATAAAGAAGATTTTTGAATGTGTTTCGTCGCCATGCAGAATGTAAGCCGTCCATCCCTGTGGCACCACAACCCATTTAAGGCTCGGGCCTGTCTTACCACCTCCTACCACTCAGTCCTAATCCACGCCTTGTTTCTCCAACATTGGATGCCAAGCTGTTGTAGATCTTTTTCTACATCATCCAGACATCTAAGCCTAGGTCTTACCTAGCGCCGTCCGTTTTCCACTGTGGTTTTTTGTGGTGCACCCACTTTACTCCTGTCATTTGACATTCTTTTTAAGTGTCCCATCCAGCATAGTCTGCCCTTTTTATTTCTGCAACTATCGTGGAATTCTGATTTTGATTGTCCAGTTAATGGTAGGTTTGTATTCTCCATCCTTATTCAGAATGTAAGAAAGCGTGTATATAATTCTCCATATCGTCTTTGTTTTTATTTATCTTGTGTTTGTTTATAACTTATAACCCACAGAGCTTGGAGTAGCTTCAGGTCCACGTTCGGTCAATGCCAGAAGAGGTTCCTGAAGCGAGACAAATTTCTGTTTGAGGTCCCTGAAAACTTCTTCCTATTCGAGACCGTCGAACAGACCCTGAAGCCGAGGAAACATCTCAGCATCATACCTCCAGACGACAGGGACCGGACTGTTGAAGGCAGTGACGCCATAAACAAACAACTCAATCAGGGCATGTTAAAGGGGAAAGTTTCTCAAACACGAGAACTAACAAAGTAACTAGCATGTGATTTTTAAAACAATTTTTATAAAGAGACGTTCATGTAACACGTTGCAAAATTTTGTGTAACAATTTTTAAATAAATTACCATACTTTCTCCAGAAACCCCCCCCCCCCCAACCCAAACCAAATAAAGTACAAAACACACAAATTGTTTAATCAAACAATAAATGGAATTAATGAGCTAATACAAAATTATACTTTTAGCTAATGCTTTCGTCATTACCGATAACTATTCTTACACATTAAGTGTTAAAATTATTTTAAAATTATCAAAGACATTCTAAATCAATACGTAAAAATAAAAAGGAAGAAAAAAAAACATTGACACAGGATATAAAAAAGGGGTAAGTATCAAGAGTAACTGTGAAAACCACAGTTATGTAAATTTGTAAATAAGTTCAATCCATAAGGAGCCAACGTACCTAATCGTTATCTAAATCTATTTGCTATGTAGATCCTATCATGGGTTTTTCTCGCATATAAAATGCAATATCTGAAACCCCAAAACCACTTTTTTTTTTTCACTATACGCACAAGGCACAAGTTACAAAATCACTCCCCGCCCCATCCCTCCCAGTAGGGCTGTAAGTAAGTTGTAATATATAGATGTCCCTAGACATTTTATCTTTCAACAAAAATGCGGTCACAGTACAATTATATGAATAGACCGTTACACAATGTGGTTGTAGTAAAATGGTGTTTATGGTGTAATATCAAATGTAAATACAGCACCAGTGCTGCCAGCGCTAGGACTTTCAACCTAGATCTGGGGGGGGGGGTACTTTGTCTATGTTTCTAGGCTTTTAATGCAATTTCCCATGGGCATGGGGAAAAAATGCGTTTATATATTATATTTGAAATGAATGTCCTGTCTGATCGAGTATGATCAAGCAACTCCTCCTGAAAAATACAAGATAGAGGGTTTGGGTCTTTATAGGCATGTTAAGGAGGTCCCAAGGGTGTGAATGGACCTAAAAAAGGTTACCGAAAAGAATGCTGGACTCCTGTAAAATCCGGCATCCTTCCGTCTCGCGAGACGATGGTGCATCACCGTTGGGTTGGGTTGCATTTCCTCGAGTGACTGTGCAGTCCTATCCTTGAGTGACAGTCTTTGCCACAGTTTTTACACACGAGTTCTGTGCTTCCAAATGTTTTGGCCTTTCTCCTAGCTCTTCTGTCTGCAGCCTCCTCCATTCTTCGCTCCTCGGCTACTATGACGCCCTCTTTGACAACTGTGCGCCACGTAGATCGGTCTTCTGCCTTACACTCCCAGTCTCTTGTATGTATTTTGGCTGCTTTCATGTCCCTTTGACAGACATCTTTAAATCGCAAGCGTGGGCGACCTGTTTTCCTCTTTCCTGAAGCAAGTTCACCATATAGGAGGTCCTTCGGGATGCGGCCGGGGCTCATTCTTTTGACATGTCCTAGCCACCTCAGGCGTCTTTCACTAAGAATTGAGAACATGCTTTGGGTATTGGCACGCGTTAGTACCTCACTATTAGGCACTTTTTCTTGCCATTTAATACCAAGGATGCGGCGCAAGCATCTCAAATGGAAGCTGTTAAGCTTACGCTCTTGTGATGTATAAGTGGTCCATGTCTCGCTCCCATATAGTAATGTACTGATGACACAGGCTCGATAGACGCACAGTTTGGTTTTCTCCGTTAGCTTGGTGTTTTGCCAGACCCGCTTATTTAGTTTAGCCATTGTTGCGGCTGCCTTGCCAATTCTGCTGTTTATTTCTTCTTCAATGGACAGTGTATTGGAGACCTTGGATCCCAAGTAGGTGAAGCTGTCCACAACCTCCAAGTTTTCATTATCGATATTTATGGTAGGAGGAGGTCGAGTGTCTTGGGCCATGATGTTTGTCTTTTTCAAGCTGATTTGCAGACCAAATTCTTTGCAGGCATTGGAGAAGCTTGACACGAGTTGTTGCAAACCAGATTCTGTATGTGCTGTTAGTGCCGCATCATCCGCAAATAGTAGCTCTCGAATTAGGACATCCGTCGTTTTGGTCTTGGCTCGGAGGCGGGCAGTGTTGAAAAGTCCTCCATCAGCTCTGGTATGTAACCAGATTCCCTCACTGCTATCCTTGAATGCGTATCGAAGAAGTACAGAGAAGAATATTGCGAAGAGTGTTGGTGCGAGTACACAACCTTGTTTAACTCCGCTGCTGACAGGGAAGGCCTCTGACTTAGCTCCATCGAACTGTACTGTGCCAAGCATATTTTCATGGAACTGTCTGATGATGGCAAGTAGGTGAGGGGGACATCCAATTTTTGCCAGTATTTGGAATAGCCCGTTGCGACTGACTAAGTCGAAGGCTTTTGTAAGGTCCACAAATGCAATGTATAGTGGCATCTGCTGCTCTCTGCATTTTTCCTGGAGCTGTCGTATGGAGAACACCATGTCTATGGTAGACCGACCGGACCGGAAACCACACTGAGATTCTGGATAGACGCGGGATGCTAGGCTTTGTAAACGTTTTAGTATAACGCGGGCAAAGGTCTTTCCTACAATACTAAGGAGTGAAATGCCGCGATAATTATTGCAATCACTCCTATCACCTTTGTTTTTATATAGTGTCACTATATTTGCATCCTTTAGGTCTTGGGGGATGTAGCCCTGTTCCCAGCAGAGGGACAGAATCTCGTGCAATGGTTGGAGTAAAGCTGTCTTGCCACTCTTTAGAACCTCTGGTGGTATTCCATCATTCCCAGGCGCTTTTCCACAAGCTAGACTGTCAATTGCTTTGCTCAGCTCTTCCTGTGTGGGCACGACATCAAGTTCTTCCATGAGTGGCATATCTGGGATGTCATCTAGAGCGGTGCTGGAGACTGTGGTAACTGTTGAATACAATTCCAGATAATGCTCAACCCACCGTTTTAGCTGTGCTGCCTGGTCTTGAATAATTTCTCCATTTTTGGACTTTAGGGGAGCAGCTTTTGACGTCAAGGGGCCCGTTGCCTTTTTGATGTTTTCGTACATGACTTTTGCATTGCCCATGTCTGCAGCTGATTGTATACTGGAACAGAGCTTAAGCCAGTAGGTATTGACACATTTACGTGCAACCTTTTGGGCAAGTGACTTAGCTGTTTTTAAAGCATGCAAATTGTCAGGTNGGTCTTTCCTACAATACTAAGGAGTGAAATGCCGCGATAATTATTGCAATCACTCCTATCACCTTTGTTTTTATATAGTGTCACTATATTTGCATCCTTTAGGTCTTGGGGGATGTAGCCCTGTTCCCAGCAGAGGGACAGAATCTCGTGCAATGGTTGGAGTAAAGCTGTCTTGCCACTCTTTAGAACCTCTGGTGGTATTCCATCATTCCCAGGCGCTTTTCCACAAGCTAGACTGTCAATTGCTTTGCTCAGCTCTTCCTGTGTGGGCACGACATCAAGTTCTTCCATGAGTGGCATATCTGGGATGTCATCTAGAGCGGTGCTGGAGACTGTGGTAACTGTTGAATACAATTCCAGATAATGCTCAACCCACCGTTTTAGCTGTGCTGCCTGGTCTTGAATAATTTCTCCATTTTTGGACTTTAGGGGAGCAGCTTTTGACGTCAAGGGGCCCGTTGCCTTTTTGATGTTTTCGTACATGACTTTTGCATTGCCCATGTCTGCAGCTGATTGTATACTGGAACAGAGCTTAAGCCAGTAGGTATTGACACATTTACGTGCAACCTTTTGGGCAAGTGACTTAGCTGTTTTTAAAGCATGCAAATTGTCAGGTGTAGGCTTTTCCTTGTAAGCCATAAGAGCTTTCCTTTTTGCTTCAGTGACGGGTTTCATCTCGTCCCAATGTTCATCAAACCAGTCCGTGTTTTTGTGAGATTTTTTGCCAAAGGCTTGTATTGCGGATGTATAGATTGTGTCTCTCAGTTGCGTCCATTTGGAGTCAATGGTGACGCATGGGGACATCTTTGAGAGACTTTCCTTCACCTTGTCTTTGAACAGCTGCGCTATCGCAGGGTCTTTCATGCAGGAGGTATTGATGCGTGGACTTCCCTTTTTCTTTGTGTGGTACGAGTTTTTCCTCATTATTCGTACTTTGCTGGCGACAAGGGAATGATCCGTGTCACAGTCGGCACTGTGATAGCTGCGAGTGAGTAGGACGCTAGCTAGTTGTGCACGCCTGGTGATAATGAGGTCCAGCTGGTGCCATTGGTGGGATCGAGGGTGTCTCCAAGATACTTGATGTATATCCTTGCACTTGAAGAAAGTGTTGGTCACACACAAGCCTCGTGAGCAGCACAATTCCAGAAGCCTTTGTCCATTTTCATTTAACTTTCCTCTTCCAAATAGTCCAAGGCAGGTGGGCCAGGCTTCGTGGTCGCTCCCCACTCTAGCATTGAAATCTCCTAGGAGATAGATTGCCTCGTCTTTGTGGATGCCGGCTATTGCCTGGTCTAACGCTCCATAGAACTGGTCCTTCTCTTCCGGAGTTGAATAGAGTGTTGGGGCATACACACTAAGAATGTTTGCTGGGCCCGCAGTTGTTCTGAGTCTTAGAGTGAGGATCCTCTCCGTGCCTGATGACGGTGGTTCAATGGATGGTAGAAGAGTGTTTTTAACAGCGAAACCCACACCATGCTGTCTAGGTTCGTCTTTCGGTCTGCCTTGCCAGAAGAAGGTGTAATTGGCCTCTTTGAGTGAACCGTTGTCTGGGAGCCTGGTCTCCTGAAGGCATGCTATGTCAATCTTTAGCCTTTTAAGTTCTCTATCGATTATTCCTGTCTTCCGTGTGTCGTTTATGGACTGCAGATCATCAGTGATGCCGGGACACATAGTCCTCACGTTCCAGCTAGCGATTCGAAGAGCTGGGGTCTTCTTTTTCTTTTTTGTATTTCTTGGTGCAGGGCTTAGTGGCCCACTTGTTGAGTGGTACTCTAATCTCCACGCACCCAGTGGAGAAGGCAGGCCATGACGGGATAGCACCTATTTGACTGGGGGCTGCCCAGTTTGAGGCGGGCGGTAGCTGTCCAGTGAGACATTGGTAGTCTCTCCCACCGTCGGAAGCAGCCCCTGGCGCCTAGCTCTACGTCAATTGAGCTTTGGCTTATAACCGGTAACTGCTGCTTCCCGTGTTTTGTCGACACCTTGCGGCGACGCTGGAGTGTCCTCTCCAGAGGTGATGCAAGCCTGGGCGTGTATTATGGAGAATTAGCTGCTGCCCATACAGCATATCCCCCCTCTCCACGTCAATGGTGTAACCAAGGGAACGACTTGCGTCGATGCAGCTTGGCTGCCATTGGCGTCGCAGGAGCTGTGTAAAATATACACATTAAAAAGCAGTACTTTGTCAGTTTCTCGCCAACCATAACATCTATCGGGTTGAAACGATAGCTAATAATATTTAGAAAAATGTTGGAGTATGAATTTTTAAAAAATCTCCTTTCGTTTGACTCCCGCAATTTTAGAAGCATAATTTGTAGATAGCAATTGTTTGGTGTTTTTTTTGTTGTTGTTGTTTTTTTAATTTAGAATTATTTATTTGAAATGATTTTTAGTGTAATCTAGAATGATTTCCCTTGGATAAAAAATCGGAAATTCTTTGCTTGAAATTGCATTTAATTACTCATTCGAGTTTTTATTACTTATTTATCTCAAAAATAGCCTTAATCTAGTGATTGTTTGTTTAAATTTGTTTGTTAATGGTAAAAATACGATGTTTAATTAAGCACCAAAATGAATAAATATGTGCCATTAACATCCTAAAAGATTTCTTTTTCAAAAATAAAAATAAGCCATGTAATCCTTTTTTTTTTTTAATGAGTTTGGCTAAAGTAATTTTAGCCGCTCTATGATGCGAAATTATCATATCTATGGCTCTATCCTACTGAATTCGAAAGGGGGCACCTTCTGTCTGAAAAATTCTGGTACAAGATAAAACAACTTGAATAAGCAAAAATATTCAATTTGATTAGACTTTAACAGCTCTAACATTTTCTTCCGTCTGCGTTATGATATGGGAATATCCTCTTTAAGTATACACAAGTATAGACTTAATTAAGATAATCTAATACAAAACTCAGATGGACATAGTTCATCTATTTTCCTATTCCATATGCAACAAACACATACAAATTCTGCTCTTTTCGTGCGGAATTCACAAGTGGAGTGGGTTGCCTGATCAAACGAGGAAAACCAACATTTAAAACTAAAATAAAAATGCAAGACGAGACATGAACAATGGATAAACGTAGGACTCAATAATCTTCTGTATAAAATGAGCGTCTGTAATAAATAGATAAAATAAGAATGATTGCAAGAATGCAGATAAGATTGCAAATAAGATTAATAAGGAAGATGACATAAATGATTAATAAATTCAGATGTAAGTATATTATTTTACAAATAGTTTTGTAGAACATACTAACACCTTAGGGGTATTCCATCAATGACGACACGCATGTGGGAGGGGGGGTGAAGGTCATACTTCTGTGAGTTTTGTGACCAGGGTGTGTTTAAGAACTGAGACGTCACATAAAAAAAGCGCGCAAATTTATATGAAAGCTCCTCTAAAATATTTGATTGCTTATAATTTATTTAATAACGTTTCGAATTGCTTCACGATTTTACAGTGCAACCTCACACTAAATACACTATTCAATGACAATGATTTGCACCACGTTCATATCTGATTAAGAAATACGGCTGTTTTTTATTACCACGTTTTTCTTAGTTTGCTTTCTTGTCTGGATGTTTGTCTTTCCGGGGCAAAAATTGAATTCCTTTTTTGAACCACTTCTGATCATCCAATTTTGATGAAATTTTGCATGCATACTTGATTCACATGACAATTTAATATTTCATTAATTATAGTACTCAATTCTACTTAATTATAGTAGAATTAAATTCTATTTTTCCTTATATGGAATAACTAATCAAATGTCAATGATTTCTTGTGTTTTCCGGAAAATGTTTCGTTAAGCAGGCATGTAAATCTCAACAGACAATTTATGGGATTAGATTGTCTGTTTTGAAATTGATTATATGTTTAATATTTAAATGTGATCTAAATATAATAGCTTAGATTAATAATATATATATATAAAAGCTTTTTAAAACACCACGTTTTTCATTTGAACTAAAAAGTATAAAATAAAAATATTTTAAAAAAAGTTTTAAAGATACCACGTTTTGTGAACTAAAAAGAAGAAAATAAATTTTTTCTTGGGCTATGTTGGAACTTCCCTTCCCCTGGGCTGAGCCAGAACTGTTTTGTTGGATGCACATTGTGGACATTTTGTACATACACACTCTTACACACCAAAATATTTTCGAACTAAAAACGTNACGTTTTTAGTTCGAAAATATTTTGGTGTGTAAGAGTGTGTATGTACAAAATGTCCACAATGTGCATCCAACAAAACAGTTCTGGCTCAGCCCAGGGGAAGGGAAGTTCCAACATAGCCCAAGAAAAAATTTATTTTCTTCTTTTTAGTTCACAAAACGTGGTATCTTTAAAACTTTTTTAAAAATATTTTTATGTTTGATTTTTTTTTTGTGTGGGGTGGGGAGGGGGAGAAGAGAGCTTTGTTACATCATTATTATTTTTTTTGAGCTGTTCAATTTTTAATTTTTTTTTCCATGTGTTGGCAAGGTTTTTCCCAAAATTGTCACCGGCAGTCACTGGCAGCAGCACTGCACATTTCTTTATGATAAGTCAGTTTCCTTTAATTTACAGGTTTTTGTTTAAAACAGTAGAAGCGTCATACCGTAGCATTTTCAAAATGTTATAAAAATGACACTTTGCATAAGAAACTGTTCAAATAGCGTATGAAACACAATGGGTAGAGGTGGCTTATTATATTGTTGAATGTGTTCAAGTATTTTGTATTAAATTAAATGATGCCGCAAGAGGTGGTTTACCATTTTATACGCTATAGACTGATTATCATTTTGTTATTTTGTATGCTATTGAGTGGTTTATCATGCTATTGCATATTATATTAGGCAGTTTATATTTTTTAAATTTTGTATTCAATAGGGTGGTTTTATCATTTTGATATTTTGAATTTTATTGGATGGTTTATTATTTTGTGTTTTTTTTATTCTATTGGGTGGTTTATAATTTTGTTATTTTGTATCTATTGATGGATTTACAATTTTCTTACTTTGTATTCTATTGGGTAGCTGAGTATTTGATTTATATTAGGGCTGCAGAAATTAACTATTAATTGTTAAAAACTTTATCGATTAAATAATTTAAGAAAATATTTTATTTTTTTTTCAATTTATTAAAAAAATAATCAATAAATAATATATTGGCCCAGATCACAGGATCTGTATCCAGAGGAATATAGTACAAGATTCCATAGCAGTTAAAAACGCTTGTGGTGTTTCTGTCCGTAAAAAAATATTATATGACGTCATTGATTTAGCTAATATTTTAATTTTGGAAAAGGGAACAATGTAAAATTAGTAACAAGCGCATTTGAGGGTTTATAATTATAAAATACTTTGTGTACATTTCAGGAAGTTTAACATTTTAGTATTTATCAAACAAGGACAAGATTAAGTTACTTGGACTTTTGAAAAAAGTGGGTGCCATAGGCGCGCACCCTAAAAACTCTAGTTATTAAAAATAATTTATATATTTTTAACACACAAACTTCTCTTGCGTATTGTTATAATTTTTTTTAATATATGTAGACACGGATTTCATAAAATAAAATTTTGTTCAAAATATTATTTTTCAATGTCTATAAGACAGGGAAAATAACTCAATAAAATAAAAAATGTCAATTACCTGTTTTTGTTACTTTCCTTGACATGTTGGGCTTAAATCGAAATTAAAGATTAATTCATGAAATTAATTGTTAATTTGTCAAAAGTTAACGATTTAATATAAATTAATCATTACCAGCCATTATTTATATATTTTATTTAGGTTGAAGACTTTTTAGGAGATGATCTTTGAGGAATTTGATTTATGTTCTTGTGATTTGTCAAAACTCTTATATCTGTTTTATGTAATTGGTCAGCAAGCAACTTTTCTTTCTTTTCTTCAATAAGCCAATTAATTATTTCCACTTATTTTGGTTTTGGTTCCGAAAAGCTATTGCCTTTAATTTAAAAAAAATTTTAAAATATTTTTTAAAAATTTAAAAAACTTTATTCCTATATTTTATTTTCCAAACAACTTGTTTTTCAGCCCAGAGGTGCTGTCCCTTGATACAGTGTTCAAAAATGACACAGCTGAACGACAACTCTACAAGTTTAGACTGGAGAAATCCAGGCGCACAGAGATCAATGTCTCTTTCCAAAAGGGCTTCACCATCGGTGGCAAGGCCAACTTCAGCATTGGTATCCCGAAAATCTTTGGTGAGGGAGAGTTGGGCGTTGAAACTGAAATGCAGTACCAGGTAAAGTGCTATCAAAAGTACCACTATACCATAAATCTATTTAACACAGGTTTGTTAATAATATGGCATAGCTCTCTGAATACCTGTCAATTCAATTTTAAAAAATGTTGGTTATCAAGCATTTACCCCAACTGCTGTATTATTTAAATGACTCTAGTGTAATCCTCATGTGTAATGATGCTTCATGCCTTGGTTGCCCCACATCTAGATTAAATACGTAAGTAGAATGCGCTGATTTAGATGACTAATGCCTGTCATAAGAATGGTTTGGTTGGCGCCATGTGAACTTTTTGCTTCATATTGACAGGATGTTTTTATATGAATGAGAATGAGGGAAAGTGTTCCAGGCTAAACATGTAACAGTAGTTGGTCAGTGCATGCCCTAAGTGTCCTTTGTGCTAAAATCAACCACTGGTCATTACGTGTCATTTGCATTGTAACTGAAAAAATTATTAACATAGAGTTTTCTCTTTTACCTTCGAGGTGTCGAAATCTGAAGGCCAGACTTTTGAAGAGACAATGATTATGGAGGCAACCAGCGACATAGCAGTCGGGCCAAACAGCTGCTACACAGCCAACGTCCAGCTGGAAGAAAAAAACCTGTTTGCTGACTTCAAAATCATATCTCGACTATCCCTACCACAGGAAAGGGCTCCAGTTTACATCAAGAGAAAATCAGACGGCGAGCAAGTGTTTGTGTACAATGTCAGGAATCTTCCAGACATCTTTGATGAAAATCTGGTCCCGTGTGTGAGACAGGTTAAAAACAGTCCTGATGATAAACATCCTTCAGCCACAAAAATTGACTTTATTATAGAGGGTGTCGTGAAAGGCAATCTTGCGTGCAATCACAGAATTGAGCTCAAAAGTGATGAGGCACCGGAGCTTAAAAGTGAGGCTCAGTCGAGACTTTATCGTGAAGGAAAGAATGACGATGACCGTAGGTTTTGAACACGGGAACTTTTTAAAAAGATTTTTACAAAAACTTTTTCAATACCAAATAAAAAATGTTTATTATATTAAACTATTTCAATCTGTATGCAAATTACAGCTGGTATGCTTTTTAAAAATTATTGTTTTCAGACAACAGCAAAGGTTGAAACTAACACTTGTTTAAATACATTGATATATAATTCAAGTTCTCTTTTTGAACATGATATAAATAAAATTTAAGCTTATCATGTAATCAAATGTGTACTTTATTCAAATCAAAATTAAAACATCTACATACATAATACATATTAGAGGCATCAGCAAAGTTTTAAATGTTAATGTTTTCCATTAAATGTGGACAAAAATATTTATACCAGATTTTAAATATTACAATTTAATCAAATAACAGTTTTTTTAATTTAAAAATTTTGTTAAAGAAAAAAAGGTAGTTTGAAAATTATGTTTTCATTGCACACTTTCAATATAGTCTAATAGACATAACTAAAGCAAACATTTTTTAAAAACACATCTGAAACTATAAAAGCAATGATGACGAGTCATAGTTATAAAATTTAGATAAGTAAAAGTAAAAAATTTGAGGTTTTAAAAATTCATGTATTGTTTAAAAAAAATATCTTCACAAAATTGATATTTTTTATTTTAATTTTTTTTAGAATAACTAGAAAGTAGGAATGAATAGTATTTAATTTTAAGCCAATTTTTTGTTGTTGAAATTTTGATTTAAGTTTTGGATGTTAATTAGAAAAAAGATTTTACAAAGTTTTTTTTTTTTAAATTATAAGGCCTTTAAAATTTATAATGAAATCTACACATTTTAGAAATAATGGAAAGTCTAGAAAGTACCTAGATGATTTCAAGAAATGAACATTTAAAAAAAATATTTATTCAAATCTACCGTCGTGTTTACTTTGACAACAAAGTGGCCACTTTCTTGTCTTTCTTTAACCTGTGATCACAGAAAAATGAATGGGAAATTTATTTCATAGTAAATAATATAAATTAATTTAAATAAAATGTAAATAAAATAGAGCTATTGTGTAAATTGGAAGTTTTAAAGAAATTACTTAAAGTAACATTTGTACATACTAATGTTTTCAATGGTTTTGAATATTTAATATATGTATCATTTTTCATTTATAACAGATTTATGACTTTAAAACAAAAACATGAACAAACAACAACAACAAAAAAAACAGCAATTCAAAAACACTGCATTTTGAAAAGAATAAAATATGTTTTACCACAGTTATTGATCCTGTTGGAAATGTCCTTGAGGTATGTTGTCTTAATACAGCACCACCTCTGGAATACTGGCAAATTCCTTGCTCTCCGCCACTACAATAGAAGAAAGATTTCTAATAAAACAAATAATTTAATTTCAAACTAGTAATATTAAATTTTGTATTGAAGATGAAAACAAAAAGATTGTTCAACTTTTTTTACAGCATATGTTTCTTACAAAATACTTTGTAAAACATCAAAAAAGCATGTTCTCTATTGTAGTCATTTAAAGAAAACAATTATGTTTTAAAAAACATGAACTTACTCTGAAGATACAATGTAAAAATGGCATTCACCAGCAGTACCATTTGGAATATCATAAGTAAGAACATTGTCTCTAACTCCTACAGATGCTGAAATTGGCAGAAATTTTTTTTTTTTTTAATATTTAAAACAAATTTTCTAGTTGTTAGTTTCATTAAGTATGGTTTGGGAAATATTTAACAAATTGATGTCTTTCATTTCATTTATTTTTAATAATGTTAATTGCAGGTACACCATAGTAGTGATTAAATTATTTTAAAAACTTATTTAAAGAAAAAAGACATGTAAATGTTGATTCTTTCTTTTTTTTTTAAAGTTTATCCCATATAAAATATCATTTTAAATTTTCATGCACCAGAATAACAATATATTTTATCGATTAAATAAAATTTAAGAAGGAATATCCTTTACAAAAATATTAGGGCTGTTATCGATTAATTTAAAATTAATCGTTAACTTTTGAAAAATTACCAAATAATTAATCGATAATTTTGATTAAAGCTAAAAATAAGATGTATGACGTCATTAAACTGAAAATTTCAAGGGAAGTAAAAAAAACGGGAAATTTATTTTTTTTAAATTTAGATATAAGCAGTTCAATTTAATGTCAATGAATTTAAATTGTGTTATTGTTAATTAAGTAAAAACAAAATTTAATTGTTGATATCATTTTCTTTATAAAAAAGCTTATTTGAAAGTTTACACTTTGATCATCTTTTTTTTTAAATGGACAAGTTTGTAAGTAAATCATTTTTTAATTATTAATAATTGATTATTTATTGATAAATTATTTTAATCACTAAATTTTTTACCGATTAATCAAGAAATTAATCGATAATTTCCGCAGACCTAAAAAATAAATATTGAAAATATTAACATTCAAAAAACCAAAGAAAGAGATGATAAAGAAATTGACAATGATAATGCGTTACTTTTAAGTATGACTTATGATTTTATTTTTATAACAAACTAATAAATGAGTTACCTGGCTGAGCACCAGTCCCATCGAGTGGTTGGGAGCTGAAATTCATAGTTCTTGTTTGTATTACTCTCTTTAAAATTATGTTCTAATTAACTTTCCAAAGTAAGACACTCAAAGATATGCCACATTAACAGTTCTAATGTAAGTCTTCACTACATGGTTTTATCACTTGACTAATTAAAAATTGAACTTACGATTGGTTGCCACCCATAACTAACTTCTGGAGTCAAAAACCCTAAGCAATAAGAAATGTTTGTATTCACATTTTATACTCTGACGTGCCGCATGTAACGTGGCCAACCTTGTGTCAGGTGATCAGCCACGTCATGCTTTGAAAATTCTTTGTCGCTGCAGAGCCATGTGCCAACTCATTGCATGCAATCAATTGTGCAGGACTAGCATTCGCTACAGAAATTTCCTTTTACGGTTAATAATAAACGAGAAAAAAAAAATTGTATTCTTGGAACTCTGAACCAATATTGATTTCAGAACACGATCAAACGCTGCTAGGCGGTGCGAAAACTTGAGACAATGATTTACAACCAACAGATTTTAAAATGCTGCTGTTGACATTAGATTACACTTAAAGAAGGACTACACATCTTTTTGTTATTTTCCTTGAAATGCGTTTAAGTTAGATACAAGCACAGAGCTACTGCCAAGGAAACATGAAAACAACATAAAAACTAAAGACATGACCGAACATGTTTTATGAAAAAACCAATATAGTCTGACGTTGAAACCCGTCTGGGATTTTTCCTGTATTAGTTAAAACATTTTGGGTAAGTGTTGTCAAGATTAAGCTTTTCTACATATTTTCTCCTGACTTGTCCTGACATACTCCAGTTCTCAGATAAATGGAAGGGTGTTTTAATGTTTGTACCTCAGGTAGTTAAATTATGCAAAACGTCATCATCAAATGTTTATATTTGTGTAAACTTAATGGATTTCCTTTATATTTTCATATTTTATGTGGATAATAAATTTCAATTTTTATAAGTTTAAAAGAAACCTATGTAAAGCAACTATTTCATGTGTGGATTTTAATTAGGTGAATATTAAATGCCCACTGACATAGGTTTGCTTTTTCAAACATTTAGTAAGGTAGATATTTACCGGTTTTGTTTAAGATTAAAAGAGTCAAGAGCATTTAGTTTTCATTTTGTTACTTGAGTTATAAATGAAATAGCTATGTTCCTACAAATTTTTTTTTAAATATGTAAATTTGAAAGTTTTTAGCTGTAATGAACCAAATATATCAATGTTTATTTTAAAAGCTTGATGTAAAAATTTGACATTTGTAAGTGCACTAATATATAAGAAATATTTTGTCAGATAAGCTTCTATAAAAAATGTTAACAAAACTTGCTGCTAGAATTATGGTGAAGATTGGACTTGAAAACCATTCAGGAGATTAAAATATATTTTACAGCCACAAAGCCAAAAAAAGTATTTCCTTCACATGAGGCTTTGAAATTGTAAAGTTTTATTGTATCATTATTTTAAACTTTTTAAAAATCAAAATCATTAAACCAACATGTCTCTATGTTATTTTTTCTTTTGTCCTTTACTTGTATATCTTTATTTCAATTCAAACTATTTACAAAGAGAGTGACTTGAATGAAGAAGTCCATTTGTTGACAGTTGTATAAAGGAAATTCAAAGGGAATTTAACTCCCTAAAATGAACAGCGGCCATTTCAGAAAATGAAACAAATTGTGTGTCAATTCAACTTGAAAAGCGGTTTATTGAAAAAGAGACTGCCTGGGAAAAGGGACAATTTAGGAGAAATTGTAAAAACTGTAAGCATTTTATATTATTTGTGTAATTCATTTTTACGTATATATTTTAATGAATTTTTATGAACAGTTTGTTTAGGAAATACAACATTTGTTAGTGCAGCTTACATATTTCTTTCTTTTTGATCATTGCAATGACAGCAATAAAAATATAGATTTTTTTTCAAATATTTTTAAGCTTCAAGATCTTTTTAAAATGAAAATGAAATAATGTTTTTCAGCTTATTTTTTTTTTATATGTCAAAAATGTGTCAAAGTCAGAAATGGTTTATTATTCACTTTCTTATGTTGCAGCATTTCAGTTTACCATAAATGAAATCATATATTAAAAAATAATTAACTTTATTTAAAAAAGAAAAATCATATATAAATAAATTATTAATTTTATGAAATTATTTAAGCACACTATTTTCGGATTCCAATATGTTTGTTAAAACTTTTTAATCATTATATTTAAAACTATATTGAAATATGAGAGCACCATAAAGAAATTTTGGCATGAATAAGTCATAAAGTATGGATATTAAGATTCGGTTTTAAAAATAGAATAACCTTGTGTTAGATTTATGTTGTGAAGACCAATGTAAGGAACTAGAAGATATCCTCTTGCATGATCTTATCCCTAATAGAAAATCCTGAAAATATTAATGATATGAATATTAATTTCAGATAGTTTTCAAGGTTATTGAATAAAATATATAGTGATATAGTACTTAAGGACTGCTATTTTAGTTTCTGTACTTAGTATAAATGTTTTAACCATGTACATTTTGTATCACCTTATTCATTTTTGTCATAATTTTCATATCAAAGCTCAATTTAAATATCAATAAATGTTTAGGCATTTCTGATAAGAGCATCAGCTCGAAGTCACTTCATGCACTGATTTACTTGATAAGAAGCTAGGATTTAATAAATGGGTGATTGTACAATATTTACCTATTATGCATAAATACTATATCTACTCTATACTATACATAAACTATTACAACTTGTCTTAATATAAAAGTATTTGATAATCAATTTTCAATACAGGGATTTTCCTCAAATATGCTCTGTTCAAAAGTAACATTAGATATTGTTATTAATCATTATGGACCCTTTTCACTTTTAACATTGATTTTCACTTATATGTAAATATTTATATTTATGGGAAGTTTTTTTTTTTTAAATTTAAAAATTATTATCTCCCCTCATGTAAACAGATATAGTTTCCCATTATTCATTATTTACAATATAACATGACTGATTTCCCTAGAGAACATTACATTACATGAGTAGTTATGATTGTATTTATTCATTCTAATCCTAATTTATTTAATTAAAATAATTAATTCAGTTCTCAGATCTACAACTAAAAACGCAAAAGTATTAATTAAAACTTCTATTACATTCATTATATTATTTTATTATTATGGCTATGTAGGCAACTATGTCAACTAAGTCTAAGATGGTATAATTGACCTGCATTTCTTCTTTAGGATGTGGGGGTGGAGTATATGAATAAGCAAAATTGACCAATAATAAAAGTAGTAGGCCTACACAATTTATTTTTATACATTACAGACTATTAAATCTATATTCTTTATTCTAACCAAAAAAAAACATGAGGGCATAGTGTTCCACAATCATATGCCATAGATAGGTGCAACATGTTATAATCTTTTTTTTTAGAGGAAACATCTGTAATAGATAATATTGGACTTACCCCAACTAATATCAGGTACCCATCAGAAGAGCCTAGTGGACTCAGGGATACACTTAAACTTAAGGCAACGGGAACAAATTCCTGCCTTCACAGTTAACTGAATCTGCATATCTCAGTACGCCATCTGAGCGTGCATGCCACTCGACCACTGTGTTCCCTTATTTCTACTAAATAAGGGGTGGTAAAAGGGACCGAAATAGTGTGACCTGTGAAATTATCCTTCATGATAATGATGGCTGAAACAAAATTACACCAAATGTTATTAACAACTACCATATTTTTTGCCTTATAAGAGGCAATTTTTATTCCCCAAAACTTGGGAGGAGGGGGAGTTGGTACATCTTATACCACAAATAGACTGTATTTTAAAAAAAAAGATTTTCCTCCTTTTAAATTGGGTGTGTCTTATATTTCAGAGCTTTTATACTCATATACTGCAATAAATTACATAATTGAATTGTTATGATATAGACTCATACTCATAGACAATATTGATCAGATATTAAAAGTCAATAAAAATAAAAGTGATAATACTAATAATCTGATAAGTACTACTGACTGTTTTACTTATTTTTTAGTAGGTAAGTAGGCGAGGCTATTTGAGTTTTGACAACATACACTTAAACTCAATTATTTAGTAGGATCATTATTATTATTATATTAATTTATTTTCTCTAAATTTTCTGGTTTTATGTACTTTTATTCTGAGGCACAAATAGAATTTGTCTAATTTAAACGTTATCGGTAAATCTATGTATTATACCTTTTTACGTTTACTGTACTTTGCCGCTTTACGTAGAAGTAGCAGTCTAGATGTAGTAGCATTTTCAATTCATTTTCATAGATAATCTAATTTCTAAGTCTATGCCAGATGCCATGCATCATCGTCATCGTGACCGGCCAGATAGTAGACGTAGTACTTAGACTTAGACTCAGCCCAGATGTGTCATGAAATAAGTTAATTAAGCTTAAAGCTATTTAAAATAAAAAGTATGCATTCCTGATTCGTTAATGTCACGCAAACTTAAATGTGCAGTTAATAATTAATAATCAACAAGTTATTGTTAATGTTAGATTTTCAGAAATAGTTATGTTTGAAGTTGAAAAGAGTTCTTTCCCCTCCTTGCTTATTGAAGTGAAATCTAATAATTAGTCATCTGAAACGAAAGTAATAGTAATAGTTATAGTAACGAATGTGAAAGCTGAGCTTGTCAATTAATTTTTTCCATTAATTTATTATTTATCAAATAAAAAATAATATTTCCTTTTTAATGTTGATTTGGGCATTAAATGGGCATAGGCTGACTTACCTGTTTTATAAAGGTAAGTTTATTTACTAATACTAATAATTAATACTAATATACTAATAGTAATAGTATTAGTATTCCAGACCAGTAGAGTCTCAAGCAGAGGCATCAGTGGCACTTTTCTGAACAATCACTGACTTGTCTACTCGAGACACTTCTCACTAAGCACGGCGTCAACCAGTGATTTCGTTGATGTATTTTTTAAATAGTAGCTCATGGTGTCACCCCCTCACGACTTGACTTACCTCATACCCCTTAGACCTCCCCCCTAAGTGCCCCAAGTCTGCAGTCAGTGCCAAAAAATAGAACATACAATCTATAATCCATAATTTTACATTATGCTGTCACCAGCAGCAGTCCACCCCCCTTCTTATTTTTTAGGAAGTGACAATGGTAAATGGAACATAATGCACATTAATTTAATTAGATATGAATATGGCATGGTTAATATGGACAGAAAACTTCTCATTTAGTTAACTTAACTTTACTTCGGACCTCGGAAACAAACAAAAAATACTATCCTTGGCAGTGAAAATGAAACTGTCTTCACAAGATAAGATGCTATTCATTATACATTACATCAACATCATAACATCACAAATGTCTCACACAATGAAATCATTCTTTTTTTTCTTCTTTTTTTTTTTTAACTTTTAACATGAATGTGTGGTGGTCAATTAATAGGCCATATTTCATGTTTAACCAATCAAGCAGCACAGCCTCAAACCTTTACCAATAAAGAGTTTTGTGGACAGAGGGAAGCAACCTGGTCAATGATTAATCAGTAGGCTAAGAAGCCTTCATCTTATAATAGGTAATCCTTTTTGTTTTCAGTGATAATTCAGAGCTCTGTGGGAAGGCAAAGATGGGTTGTATCCCCCCACCCCTCTCATATTTGAAGTGTTGCTCGTGACCACCCTAAATGACTTCATTTTCTACTTTGGCAACAAAAAAGGGACAAACAAACAAAAAAATTAAAAAGCTTCACAGTCAGCTATTTATTTTTAAAATTTAATAGATATGTTAAGGTGTAGCTTACCTGTAAAGATGTCCCTTACCTGTAAAGATGTCTCCTCTATGTAAAGCTGTCACCAGGCCATGAAGATGACACCTCTTTGTTAGTTTTTAAGCCTTGTGGTCTACACACCTTGTATCATTCTAGTTATCCCAATGTCTTAAATTTTGGGATTACATTTGTCAGTAATAGAATTTTTTATCTTTCAAATTTTGCTTTTTATAGTAAATCAAGGCTATGTTTCTTGAAAATGCCACCTTGGATAAGATGAGGATTTAATTCATATTTTGGCATTCTAATGATCCACTTAATCTTTGTTTGCATAGGTTTAAAAAAATATAATAATTTAAATTATGTTTCTTATGACATTTGCAATTACTACTTGTATTAACTTTTGGTGAAATTTTGTTTTTTTCAGAAATAACTATTAATGGCTACCCTAAGTAAGTAAAACATAACTATTTTTTTAGCTGATTACAACTATTTACAAGATAAAGGAAGCCAACTGACTCATAGTGAAAGTATTTTATATATATTGTATATTTCATAATAAAAATTCACTTTTAAAATAGCTATCTATCAAATATAAATCTGGGAAAATTTGATGGGAATAGTATATTTTTTGTTTGCAATTAATTTTGTCAGAATTAAATAATTACTTAGTGCCTTTCAAGTTCTCACAAAAATAAATTGAATTAGATTAATGCAGTTTTTTTTTTCAAATCAAAATTTGTTCATAATTGTTTTTAAAAAAAAAATTGGATAGATAAGTCTTTCATTGGAGTAATAAATTAGCTTATATACTTATACTTTATTTTAAGCTAGTGTTGGTGTGAGTGACAAAGGCAAGTCAGGGAAACTGAGTTATGACATACCAAAGAGTCTGAAAGATGGTGAATGTAATTTCTATTTAAAGAGTCAAGGGTAAGTCTAACATATAGTGAGAAATTATTAAAATATCATCTCAAAGATTTTTTAAACAACATAATAAGGACATATTTTACATTAAATAAAAGCAATTTTCACAATCTACAAACCACAATTATTTTTTTTATAAGCAACTGTTTCCGTGTGTCAGATTTCAGGGAGAAAAAAAATTAAATAAATGAGATTTTCAAATACAGCAGTCATTTCATTTAGGTCAGGATAAAGTTCTCAATAAATTTTAATTTTATAAATACCTTTTAAAAGCATCTATTTCATATTAGGAGAGCCTTTAAAAATAAGCAGTTGAAAATAATTTTTTTGTCTTTATCAAGATTTGAATTTGGTGAGTAAAACCATTGCGTATTACGGCTGCAGAAATTAAGGATTCATTAATCAGTAAAAATTGTTATTCATTAAAATTATTTTAATAGATAAAATAGAGATTAAAATTAAAGAAAAGTTTTTTTTTTAATTTTTGATTTATTAATAAATGATTATTTATTAATGATTAATAATTGTCTTTTTTCTTTTTTTTATGGACAATCTTTTTCATTTAAAAGAAAAGATTTTTAAAGTGTAAACTTTAAAATAAGCCGTTTTATAAGGAAAATGATATAAGAAATTAAACTTTTTTTTACTTAACTAACAATAACAATATTTAAATTTATTGACATTATTTTTATCTACTAATATATATCTCCTAATAATTTACATATATATATATTTTTATTATATACTTAGGTTATGGACATTTTTAAAAATGCCCTAAAAGGGCTCAAAATGTGAAGAAAAACAACTTAGTGACAAAAGGGATTGTAGATATTAGAAAAAATTGGGATAAAAAGATGATCTTTATGTTTTTGTTAATCATCAAACAATTTCTAAACAGCTGTAATACTTTTATATTTTTAAAATTAATTTGAAATTTTCATCCAATTGCCTAAACATAAATGCGTTGTTGTTTTTTTTTTAAATTATATTTTTAAAATTTTAAAATGATTTTTCTATATTTTTATAGTTAAATATTAAGTTAAACTAAAACTTGTAATATGTTAATTACAAATCCTGATTCTTTTTAAAAAAATATTTTTTTTTTAAATAGTTGTAATTGTAATAGGTTTTCAAATTTAATTTTTTTACTACTCTTTGGACCTTTAAGTACAATGCCTTGAAATAACGCTTGAGAAATGAGACATATTTTCCATTGTTAATAAGCAGATTTTCTATTTTATGCATAAATTTGATTTAATATTTTGGTGTGGATTTTAAAATACAACATTTAGATCAGAAAATTATCTTTTTTAAAAAATGTCTTTAAGACAGGAGAAATAACTCAATAAAACAAAAAAATGTCAAATGCCTGTTTTTGTTACTTCCCTTAAAATTTTCCTTTGAATGATGGCATATATCTTAATTCAAAATTATCGATTAATTAATCATTAATTTTTCAAAAGTAATTGATTGAAGTTAAGTTAATTGATAACAGCCCTATTTTATATATGTAGCGAACCGAACTTTATATGGCATATTGAGTCTGCATTACCCCTAAGAATTTCCTTTTTACCCCAAATGGGGTAATTTACCCCTGTTCACCAACACTGGCTTATTGCAATATGCACGAACAGTTAAGTAAAAAATAACTCTTAACTTCTTAAAAGAAAAATAGACCTGTCTATTTTAAATAAATCAGGTTCAAAGTAGCTAATTAGTCAACTGTAATTGTCTTTGAGATTAAGTTGTGTAAGATAATGAAAATTGATTTTAAAAAAATATTTGTGTATTTTTTTAAATACATTTTGTTGGAAATATTTTAGCCATTGAAAAATATCAATCTGTAACAAATTTACTCTGTGCAATCCTCAAAATTCACATGAGCTATTTACACAATATTAGACATCTTGCTCAAAGAAACATTTTTTTTTAAAAAAATCATCACTATTAGAAAATTACATTATACAGTTTACTTAAATACACTATTTATCTATCCATTTATGATAATAGTTTTAGTTATCTGTTACAGAGAATAATGTTTTTTCAGAATTTTTCAGTTATATCATTAAAACATTAATTTTATTAAATGGTTTAATCTACCATTGTAAATCAGCTAATGCACTAATTTAACACACAAATTTTCATCATTTGTTGTTTTTTTTTTTTAATTGCAACGCATGACAGAGATGATCAGGTTGCTGTCTTTGAGCTAAAAAAAGATGGTGATGTTCAGAGACATCACGAATCAAAACCTTTTGCTAGTGGAAGTCTTACCTTGGTAAAAAAAAGTTGTTTGTATTTCTCTGTTGATGACTCTTAAGTCTTAAGATATTGTGAGTGTTTCTGAAACATAACCTTTTATAATTTACTAGTCATGTGTTGCTGACAGTTGATAAGTATAAGCATAATGTGTTTGTTATTGGGTGTCAATCAATGGCTTATTATACCATGAATAAGCAGCAATTATTATCTTATAAGATTGTTATGAAAATGTATTTAATGGGGGATAATAGCATTTGTACAAATTTACTTAAAATAAATTGATTAGCTAATAGGTATTCTAATGTATTTTTATTATTATCAATAAGTATGAAATCATTATTTAAATATTTATGTAGTTGAATACATATTATGAAGTAAATTATTTTGAAAATTAATTTGCTGGAAAGTCTTATTATAAAAAAAAAGAAAGATTTCTTAATGCAGCATAAAGTTATTCATTTCTGTAATTCCTTAATTCATAATAAGTTTATTTCATTTTTTGTGTGATTTTTAGAAAAAGCAAAAGAAGTCTGGAGAGAATTATGTTGTTAAAGTTTCAAAAAAGGAGAGTCTCCACCTAAAAGATCTCTTTGTTTAAGATTAAAGATGCAGAGATAAAGCTGAAATGTAGCTGCCTTCCCAAATACATCAGGCAAGCTACACATTTGTAATACAATAGAACATTATCGGTTGTGGCTTTTTTTGTTTTTAGTTGTAGTAAAATCACTTTATTGGTTTAGAATATATTTAATATGCAATTATGTTGATGAATTATTGAATGGAGCCAAAAACTTTTTTTGCACGTTTATTTATGTGTTAAATCATATGGTAACTATTGAATACAAGTTGAAATAAATGTGTCGTTTAACTTTTACTTTGAGGTATTTTAAAAAAATGGTGTTATCCTAGTTTCAGGATCATTAAGGTTATGAATATTACCACCTTTTTTGTGATATTTATTTTATGCTACTGATTTTCATGGAAACATAATGAAAAAAATTGATTTTTCAGTTTAATTTTAATTTATTAAAATAAAGCTTTGACTATATTTCATACTTGACATAATTTGTTAGAAAGCAAAAGATTAAAATTATTTATTATTAGTATTATTTAAAATGAATATTTATAAATAAGTCAAACTGTATGCAACAGCCTCAACACTGTTACAGTGGCCTTTTTTGTCATTTACTATTACTTTTAAAGGTTATAATATTGTAAATTACTTTATCACTTTAGGTACCAAAATAAAGAGTTGCGATACATAAAAATTCAAATTTGATAAAATATGTACAAATTTGAGAGTTCTTTTTTTAACATATGTATTTTGTTTTAATTAGGATATGAATGTTTTCAATTGATTGCATTTATAAAGTTCTGTGTTACTATTTTTATGTAAAGTTCTAGCTGGGGCACCGTGCTATAGAAGTTATCAAATTATTATTATTGCCACATGCAATTTTTTTTGCATCTCTCCTTTTCTAAGACATTTTTTTAATAAATAAAATATTTTATTTTGGTAAGCATTTTAATATTTATGTATATTCTATGATATTGACATTTCCCACCCATCCTACTAAGATATAATTGTGCATCATTTTTTTATGTTGATCAGTTCTACTGTTATGCATGCCAAATAATATAATTTGTATCTCTCTTGTATATTTTCTGATGTTAAACTGGTACACTATTCTGTCTTTTAGCTAAAGTGTTATTTAAATTTGACATTAGTGAGTATTGTTTGCTTATATTGCTAGTGTTATCTTCATGTACTTTTTTTATTTTCATAAACTAAAAAGTTTAACTATGATCCCTTTTATACATGCCAATAATATCAAAAAGTGGACAAACGCTGAGCAAAATGTCCTGTAGCATTTCTTCCAAGTACTGTGCAGACACTTAATTTTTATGGACATGGTTAATTGTAACTAAAGCCTGGTCGGTCTCAGAAAATGACATTCTTTTGCATTTTAATAAATGCCCATTTTTCAAAAAGTGACTACTGCATAAAACTGTGGTTTCCAAAGGTTGGTTCAGAAATAAAATAAAATGTTTTACTTCATTGTGAAATTAACTTGTTATGTTTTTCTTTTGAAATTTAATTTCAAAGCTTTTGCAGAAGCTTTAAGGATCCATTTTTAAACATTACATCTTTTAAACTTAAACCAAAAAATATTGATCAATTTAGTTAATGCCAAGCTAAATCTTTAATATTTATTTTAAAACATCAGCTTCTTACGTCTTTTAGCATGATCAAAGCATAAACATTTATTGTTAGAAAAGAATATCTTACTAGTACTACAAGTGACATAAGTAAGTCATATTAAAAGGTCTTACTAAATTAACTATAGTTAAATCTCTTCATCTCTGAAATACAAGACCAATGTCTTCCTGTAGCAAGATTGAACATACCTCTTTCCACTAATTTTTACATATAGTTCTAAAATATCGTAAATAATTAGATTGCTGCTATACTGGTATTTAGGATCATTTTAACTCTATCTTAAATGTTATAAATAAAAAAAAATTTTAAGGGATTATTTGTTCTGATGTTTTTACATTAAATTATGGGTAAAATTCAAGTGGACCTGCTCTTTTCTGGGACATATAATGAAAAAATTTGAATATAAAATAGAAGGGAATGCATTGGGTATAAATTATGTATCTTATGAAATGACTTTAATCATTTATTATAAGTGAAATGGTCCTTTTTTTTGCCAAGGATTAAAGTAGAATCAATGATGCTTTTACTTTTAATAAATAATCCACTAGTTATACATTAAGTCTGAACAGAAAATAATTCAAAACAGCAATTTATTGTTATCGTAGAATGAATATTTTTGTAATTTTCCACAGGAATATTTAAGAAATAAATTATGTTAGCTCATCTACTTATTATATCTAAAAAATTAACATTCTCACCATAAATGTTATTAATCTTTTTCTAAAAAATTCACCTCAAAATATGATCTGCATTAGTCTATTTAACATAATTAAACAATTTACTCTCATAGCAACAAACAATTTTTACAGTTCAGTTG
Organism: Radix auricularia; assembly: GCA_002072015.1. Classification (NCBI taxonomy): domain Eukaryota; kingdom Metazoa; phylum Mollusca; class Gastropoda; family Lymnaeidae; genus Radix; species Radix auricularia. The sequence continues at coordinate 866,151 of MUZC01004662.1, read as the reverse complement.
TACATTCTTTCACAATCATTCAGTGTCTATTTTTTTTTTTAAAAATCACATTGCAGTGCTATCTTTTAGCAGGGAATATTGGAAGAAAGGTGGGAAAAAAAACAATTGATAATGATGACAAAGTAAAACTCCATGCTTTATTTCCCTGCACCCACCAAACCTGATAGCTCACATAAATATCCACTGAAGGAAGATTCAAATGAAAGAGTGTGTGTTTTTATTTCTAACAAAACTACATGGCATGCTGAATAGATATTTACAGATTTATAAAACAGCTCATAAAAACAATTAATTTTGTTCAATACACATTAAAATAACAAAAAATAGGTTCATAAGAAAAGATTAATTGAAATGAGTTATATTTTATTTGTTTATGATTGGCTTGCACAACCATAAATATTTATTTGGGGAGTGCTGTTAGTTTAAAATAATAAGTATAAAAAACAATGGAATTTTTTTCAAATTGATGACCCTAGTGCTAAAAGTTCTTAAGTCACATTTTTGTCAACTTCAATCTGAACTTTGAACTTCTGGTTTAGACCAATCACTGTATAAATTTGAAATCAACACAATGTCTCCTAACATTTCTGCTGGAGGGCCGCATTAACTGTCAAACAGCAGTTTGTGGGCCTACTACACACAGTTTTGTGGTAAACTACAGGTAAAAGTAGTATATTTTTTAGATTCAAAGGTCTCCATGGGCCGTAGTTTGGAGACCCCTGATCTCAGTGACAAAAAATTAATTATTTCAAAATGCATATTTTGTGACTTTTAACACTACGATATTCAAATCTCAAATAGTTATTTTCAACTACATGATAAATGCTCATTTGAACTTTGATTTAAAATTGTGTCATATTTTTAAATCCTTTATATTAACTTGTGGGCAACCGACCGACCGTGAGAACTAGTCGAAAAAACTTTGGATTGATTTTTAACCCACTTTCTCGTAAGCTAGCAAGCTGAAATTATTTTCCAGGCAGACTCATGCCAATGATAAAAATGATGTATCAAAATTTCAAATTGATCGAATGGACAGTAATTGAATTATTGAATTTTTAAATTATTTTATTGATCTCTTTATAGCATGTTAATTTTTTGAAATAGAGTGTTGTAGTGCGTAATATGTTCAACAACCTTTCATGTTGTGCAATAAGGTGCGCATTACATTGACAATACATTTTTTAAAAAAATATATTCACTATTGGTGCGCATTATATTAGACGCATTTTGCGAGACGTAAATAGAATTTTGTATTTTCGAATTGTTTTGCCCTGCGTATTATAATAACATCCTTATGGTTTTGTCTCGTATATAAAGGATTTATAGTTAAAAACTTGGTTCTTTACAGGTTTTTTTTTATTAAGGTCTAAAATTGTAACCTGAATGTCCCTATAACACTTGACATGTTTATAATAAATGTGGTCGTGGCCGATATCAAACGACCAACTAAAAACCAATAACTACCATATATTAACTAATGCAGTTGAGCCTAACTACAAGTATAACATTCTGCAGGTTCATGAAATCCATGATAAGCAAGTGTCATGAATTAATAAAACAATGTGTCGTTGCCATGACAAGTGAGACTTAAAATGTTGAAATTTGTCTGGCAACAAATAAAAATTTTAAAAATGTTGGTGAAAAAACATAAATAACTGTTTACTTGAAAAATAATCAATTTTCTAAACTTTAATTTTTTTTAAAATAAAGTTAAACTAAAAACAATGTAATTTTTTAAAATAGTATAAAACTGAAAGATGCTGGAACTTATCTTTTTGTTTCATATTATGTACAAATGAACTATTTAAAAATTACAAAATATATGGGAAATGTGAAAAATTATAATTCCCCATCAGCACAAGATTTATTTTTATTTAAATTTAATGCTTGAAATATGGCAAGGGAGGAAATAAAACTATGGCTTTGAACAAGGAATTTTAAAGGGCTATGTTTTAATGCAATCTCAGAATAAAATACAATTCATAAAATAAAGCAGTTCATCCCTTAAATCAAACATTTGTTTACAATCACAGTCATCATATTTATGAAAATGGCTTTAATTTCGGTATTGAAAGATCATATAATAATTAAAACAACCATCACCATATAGAGGTCAATTGGTAATTACAGACAGGGGCATATTAGAAAAACGAGATATCAACAAAATTAAATTTAGGAAGGTCATTAAAATTGTAACAAGAGAGCAACTGAACCATTCTCACATCACTAGATTGATGAGCAAAGATAATGGTAGAGTAGATGTTATCTTCTCCAAAACAGAACTACTCAGAAACAATTGATTTGAAGAAGACGTCAAAACAGTTCTAAGCAATTATATACAGTCGGACCTCGCTAAGTCGAACTTCTCTTAGTTGAAAACCTCCATATATCGAATTGTTAGGTCTTGGTCAAATTCCGTAAGAACAATGTATTTTAGATCTCCTTAACTTAAAGATTTTTGGCTTCCAACCTCACTTAATCAAATTTTTTTTAAAAAATCTTACTTCCCCCATCCCACTGTGAGGGAGTAAAGTCGGAAGGGGAGGGAAGGTGTCTCTGCTTAAGGGCTTGTGTCGGTACGTCAAAGCAAGTTATCTTAATGACATATGAAACATCAGACACCGCCTCTCTTTCCTGTCAAGTCTTTGATATTCTAGCTGTTATGGCTGTTTCCCCCACCCCCTATCAATATCAACATCGTCCTTGATTAACCTGTGCCTATTACTATTACGCCATTTTTCCTGACTCGAAAACACCGGAAGTCGAATTTTTTTCCAGGTCCCTTTGAGTTTGACTAAGAGAGGTCCGACTGTAATATGATTAATAAAAAAAAAAAGTCATGCTTAATTTATCCATTAAAAAAAAACACATTTATTTTGTGATTCAGGGGAATACAATGACAAAGTTCCACTCTTCTTGTTTCCTCTAAATAGCTACGGGGTAGGATGATTTCCTTACTCATAAATCCCGCTTTTGGCCAAAAATGCTCCCCCCACTCTTCCCAAAGGGGTTGCAAATACTGAGAAAAACAACGAGGAGTACAAACCAAGATTACCTTGGTAAATGTCTCCAAGTTAAACAAGTTGAACTATCAATCACCTGTGATCAGACCACTTCATTGAGTTCAAACCTCCTGCCCCTGGTGGGTAGCCTCAACTCTTGACCATCAGAAATGACCACCGGAGAAGCTCCCTGCTCTTCTCCCACACTTGACTGGCGGCCTGCAGCCTCATCTGGTTCAGGCCTAGCACCGGCCTCGACATCCCTCTCCTCCACATGAGGTGTGGTTTCTTTAGTTTGACTTGACTTCTTACTGGCTTTCTTTTGTTCCTTCTTTCTCCTCCTTCTCTCTCTCCGCTCCTCCCGAGTCTCATCAACTTGTATGGAAGTTCCAGCTGCCGGCTCTTCATCAGCAGTAACTGTATCGGTGTCATTCCTCTCCCCTGCTTGCCTGAGGAGTCTCTCTTTCTCGGGTCTCTTTCTTTTACGTTCTGCTCTGTTTTCCCTCTTCTCTTTGCTTGCAGATTCACGCTTGCTGTGTCTACTAGAAGATGGCTTACTGTGTTGATCTGACATGCTGACACCACCGACAGCTCCAGTGTCTGCTTCTGAATCAGACATGACAGTGGCACTGCGGTCAGTTTGAACAGTGGACCTATTTCCAGCAACAGATCCTGTGATAAAGAATTACAGTTATTTCAATGCTTAATTTGTAAGATGGAAAAGTTCTAAAAAGTAAATTATTCTTTTAAAAAATAATTTCCTCATTCAGGATATCAGAAATATCGGTATCAGTAGCATGTATAAGTCCCTATATTGAGATGTCCGATATTTCATAATAAGTGACATTTTGACAAAAAAAATTCACCAAGAAAATTTATTATTTAGATTTATAAATTTCTCAACAAATTAATATATCGATCCTGAAACCAGTATTGAGAGAACCATAAGAGTCCTAGTATTAATATGTACAGCCATATTACAGCGTGCCGTGTGCTATGATATTGTTTGAGTTAAACTAGTTTGTAAAAATAATGAATTAATCTATATTTAAGATTGTTTTTGTTATTATTAATACAAAAAACTTTTTGATGCGTTATTTTATCTCAATTATTACGGTATTAACTTATAATCTTAAATTGTTTATGAGTAAAAGAAAGCAACAGAAAGCGATCGGACATAGAAGAATGAGCAGGAAATACGGAAGACTGTAATCTACACACACTTATAATTCAAATGAATTTGTGCAATTAGTTTCTTAATTTACGTTTGTCTTAATTAAACCAGTAGCCTAACATATAAAATATAAATAATTAAGAAACATAAATCAAAGAATGACATCCTCAAATATGACCACTGGTTTTTATCCTAAACAAAAACTCGTATCGAAAATAAAACTATCCGTAACATCGGTATCGGCAATATCTGCAAAAATGCCTATCGGTAGACCCATATCATTCAGTCATGAAGGGCTACTTTGGTATCTACTATATTTTCCACACACATGAGAAGTAACTTTCTTAACCTTTTGATTTCATCCGAAAAATTCTTTTATTATTTAAGATATTGATTTATCTTAAAATATAAAATGATTAATGCATTGAGAAATGAATAATAATATAGCAATCACTGATTAAAAAATGATTATTATAGAAAGATAGCACGATTATCGGCCCATTGAGCGAACTAGATAGAGATCAATCAAACCAATTCACACATGGACGGAAAGTGAAACAAGATAACAAAACGTCCGACATTTATATTGATATCATGTAGAATCACACAATAGCCGGAAGTCTCGAGGAAAATGAGATTTTGACGCTATTCTTAACTAAAAATGCGAGAGGTGTTGCTATGCAAAGAGACCCATTTTGACGCTTCTGTACAAACCCCCTCAAAGAAGGCATTTAGTCACATCAGGGGTGACTGAGTTGTCATTGAAAAAATAATTGAATGTGATTACTGTTACTATTGTTTAAAATTTAAATGAATTCTATGGATACTGACCAGCATCTTGTGAGACATTGGGTGTGACTTCGTCATCATCAGCCGACGGGTTGGATGTCCCAGAACGTCGAGGAAATCGTGTGGTGCCACGATAGGCGTACTGCCTAGCTGTACTGCCCTGAAGTAGTGGGGTATTCTCTGCCCGGGCAGTGGTGCCCCCATCATCAGAATCTGAGCTCTCTGAGTCTGCATCTTTTCCTGGGATGACACGGCGCTTACAAACTGGACAGGTTTTCTTGTTCTTGGTCAGCCACGGATCAATACACTTGGTGTGATATACTGAGAAGCATAAACATAGTGATGGGAAAGTTACTCACAGTTACTTTTTCTTGTTGTTGCTATCAGTTCAATGAGAAAATTTTATACCTGCTTTTTTATATAGAATTAAAAAAAATTATTCATAATTATAATTACTCCTGTTGTTTTATAGAAATTTTACGGGCCATAAATATTTTCACTAATTTATACAAAATTAGTTTAGCCACTCTCTGTGTCACCGATGGTTTGTTGCATTTTATTAGTAATCAGACTTTACCATTAAGCTAATTTATTAATAGCTTATAAAACTTCTATTCAGAAGAGTTTCGACTTCTGTTGTGTGCAATTTCGCAATTAGACCAAGTTTAGTGTATTTTGAGCTTGTTTTTTCAGCCAAAAAATTTTATAACAAAAAAAAAACAGCTGATGGAAATGGTTTTATTGAGTACTAATCCTAATACTAATCTATAAATTTTTTTATCTATGACTGATGATCAAGCAAATAAATTGATTTGAATGGACTAATCAATTTCAAATGACGATAAATTTGAAGACTCAGGGTCGACTGTGATTACGAAAATTTAAGATTTTGTAAATGTAAGTGTAATAATAAAGCATTAATAATTTTATTGTTGAATTTTTTTTAAAAATTGAAACTTGTCATGGGAAAAAATTCAAAACTTGATAATGTGTGGAGGTACTGCAATAAAAATCCAGTTGTCTTAGATATATAATAAGACTTATTTGTTAGAAATATGAATTTGATTGGATTATTTTTACCTGATTTAAGAGCTGGTGAGTAAAGAAAAAAAAATGTTCCTTTTTTTTTTTACATAAACATGCAATAATAGACCTAAAGGTTTTTTTTAATGTAATTTTGTATCACTTTTTTGATAAATAGTAAAGCTGAATTTTTCAGTTTAAAATCATCAGGTGCAATGGATTTTTTAACATAAAATTTTACTGCGTATCCTTAAAAAAATTGGGACGTATTGGATGGGTTAAAATTAAAATCCACGTTTGAAGAAATCTTTTTCTTTTTAACAAACATTTCATATATAAGTAACATATCCCATTAAAGAGCAGCTTTATGGATATAAACCTAAAAGGCTGTTTTCGAAATTACCATGATCACATGGAAGCACTCTGATTTTCTCTCCTTCTTCATATTCATCAAGACAGATGGCACATGTGTCATAGTAATCACCTGTGAGAGGAAACAATTGGAAAACTATCAATTTATTAGGCACCCTTGTATATAACATGGTCAAATATCCCACACTATCCGGTGCTAATTTTTAAAAAAAATTAAAGTTTTAAAATAAAGTTATCTGTACAATAACTTTAGTAACAAGTTCCTTGTAATAGAATCTAGCTATTTCAGAAAATTAAATGAGGTAAGAATAATTTTAAACAACACAAACCCTTTTTAAACTTGCGAACAGGAATTTTTTTCAAATTCCTTGATGACAAACGACTGCCTTTCTTTTTAATATGATCTCGGCATATTTTGATAATCTGAAAATTGGAAGGTTAACATACTTTAAATATGTTAATCTAGAAATTTTGAGAAGCATTTTTTAATAGACAAAATCAAGTAATGTATTCACTAATATATACCACAATAAAGAAAAGCATCAACTGATAATGTCAACTTTTGTATCCCCAGAACACAAAGCGCAACAAGAAAAATTCATTCACATATCTAATGATCCCAGCACATGTGTTGTGGGATTCACATACCTAGTGAAACCAGCACATGTGTAGTGAGATTCACATCCCTAGTGAAACCAGCACATGTGTAGTAGGATTCACATACCTAGTGAAACCAGCACATGTGTTGTGGGATTCACATACCTAATGATCCCAGCACATGTGTTGTGTGATTCACATACCTATTGATCCCAGCACATGTGTTGTGGGATTCACATACCTAGTGAAACCAGCACATGTGTAGTGAGATTCATATACCTAGTGAAACCAGCACATGTGTAGTGAGATTCACATACCTAGTGAAACCAGCACATGTGTAGTGGGATTCAGATATTAAATTTTAAAAACCAAATTGAATTCATGAATTTGTTCTAATGTTAAAAATGGCTTACCATATACGCAACTCCAACAATGAAACAGATTCCCACCACTAGTACAAAGGGCCAAACCAGAAAATCCGGGAGTATTGAGCTTGGTTCAAGTATTTCAATGACATATTCTCTGAAATAAATTTTAAAAAATACATCTTTTTTTTTCTTTTCTAAAAACCTTTTTCCGATTATTCTATTTTGAATTAGCATTTGCTAACAGGTTTGAATCTGAACAGATATAACATATGACCCAAGAGAAAATTGTCCTCTAATTCTTTGAAAACTTTTTCGACTATGCATTAGAAAAGCTGTAACCCTTATTTTCCTAGTATGCCTACCTGGGTTATAATAAAGATAAGTTTCCCTTTGAAAATAGTAAGAACACTAAAGAGCAACACGCTAGTGTGCTCACATCTACAAGACTGCAGATTTGTAAGGACTAATGTCAGAATTTTATGACCTACTGAAAGTTTCCTTCAATAAAAATGTAAACAATTTAAATGTAAACATTTTTGAAAACCTGCCATGTTGTTTCTATAATGAAGCTCTCCTATGTTTATGTAATTATGGCTTATGGGCAGTGAAAATAGTTGTGGTTTTCAATTCAAAGGACATAACTTTGGGAATACAACTAGTGAAACTAAATGAACTATGGAATAATTATTTTAGAAGCAGATTTTTTTTTTTTAATAAAAGGGTTCTTAATCAGTGGTTCCCAAACTTTTCATTAATATTTTTTTACATAACAGAAGGCATAAGAAAATATGCTTTGAAATAAAGTCTGGATACCATACTAAAAAAGTCAAGAATGGATGCATTAAAACATGTGGTTGTTAGAGCTCAATCTTTTAATCCTTACAGGCTTTTGAGTTAAAAGCAGAACACATTATTTTTTTTAATAACCTTGAGACATCGCTAGTTGCACTAATTCTAATACTTACGTACAATAATTGTAGCGAGTGTTGAGTGTCATACCAGTACGATATCCAACAAATGTAGCTGGAATCCTCACTTTTTCTCCTATGAAATGGGCACAAATATATAAATTATGTTCAAACAAAACGAAATACACTACCCATTCTTTAAAAAAAATATCATCCTATTTGAAATTGTGATGAAAGTATGAAGAGAGAATATTATTACTTGTTCATTTAAAAGCTAGACATAAATTCAGTAACTTAAGACGCAGTGTAGTAATTTGTATTATATTTCAGAGTACAGTCGGACCCACTTATTGTGACCTCGGTTATCTCGACAACCCTATTATGTCGACGCTATTGAAGTGGAACCGCGAAATTATCTCTTTGTCTAAGCATTTTCTCATCGATTATGTTGCTTCTTTTATGTCGCCGAACCCTAATATCTTGAGTACAAAAGATGCCCAAAATTGCCAATTAACGTTGGTTATCTCGATTATGAATTGTTGTCAAGTCAGTTTGTCGGTTAATCGTTAGAAGAAAGGCCCGTTTTACTGTCCGTTCCATATTTTCCCTTAAATATTTTAGAACCAAGAAAATGAAGGTATCGAATTTCCACCTCACGAGATCTACTAGTGACATCACAGCCTGCTTGCGTTCAGCTCTTTGCCCTGTGTTACTTCTAGTACTATGCTTCGCTTACTAAGCAATACTTTTTTAAATTAAAAATCATTCACCAGAGAACTCCACTAACAGTGATGACGTTTATTTTTATATTAAATATAGATCAGAATATTATTATTAAGAAAACGCTTTGATGTCACGGTCGCTCGTGTTGGTTCTGGTATTCAGCCGTAACAACGAAAAATTAACTTTGGGTAATAAGCTAATATATCGACTAATGAAGTTACGGTTAACATATTAACCGGTCCTGATTAAATGGATGAATAGTTGGTGCACATATGCCTTTTGCAGTTAGCAAACATGTATGTTTATTTTTATAGCATGCTGATCTCTTTATCAAACAAATAACGGCAACGCAGTTGTGTAAAAAAAAACTGCATTAACACGTGCATGTACATTCTCATGTATTAACGCACATCAGGGGCGGATTAAGACTGCACGGGGCCCCGGGCTGCAATCAAACGGGGGCCCTATCCAGCCAGCGTCCCTTTAAAAAAAAAGATTTTTAACAGCTATAAGACTGTAACTAAATATTAATAATGGAAAAAAAAAATCGAACACGAAGAAATAACTGTTTGAAGTGTTAACCGATATGTTACAATTGAGTGTGAAAAGAAAAACTTTAAATTCCATTGCTGGGGATCGAACCCGGCACCGCTTGCATCAAAAGCCATTACTCTCTCCACACAGCCAGCGGAGCTTGTCTAAAAGAAGAAATTTTTAAAATATAAAGAATAATTTAAACTATGTTCTCTAAGGGAGGCAATTAAATCCAGTTGTAGAGATAATATTTAATTTATTTATTATATTACCAAGGGTTCGTTCAAACATGTGTACGATTTTATTATAAAATATAAAAAGTTTGGGGGCCCCCAAACAGTCGGGGGCCCCTGGCTTTAGCCCTTTCAGCCCCCCCCCCTTAATCCGCCATAGACGCACATCATGTACATAAAGAAATTTCAAGCACAAGTTAATATTTTGCCGCCATATTGGTTGTCTTATCTCGATCCTCGGTTATCTCGACGCTTTTCGGCAAACCCCTAGGCCACCGACATAACTGGCTCAGACTGTAATATGATATTTGTATAAATAAATTGCAAAGACTCACCACTCCCTCCCATTTCAACAAGATCATCATTACCCTCATAATTGTGCACTATGATGGCACTGTAGTTTGCTTTTTGTGCTCGTAAAGCCTGAAAAAAAAATAGAGCAACAATACAGCTAGTTAACCAGTTACCACATTCTTGTAAGCAATGCCCACCAATACCACTGTGGATGGGGTCCATTGGACAGTTTGTTGGCTGCACTGAAACTAAACTAGTTTTTAATGTTTATAGATCAGGGGTCTCAAACTCAAATTATACTGTGGCTGGTGGCAGTAGAGGCTGCTTCAAGAATGACATAAAAAGGTAATTATCTTAACATTCACATGGCAGAAAGGGGCTGCCCATAAATGACATCACACGATTTTGGCAGATTTTTCACTCCCCAAAAATGTACATGATCCACTCGAGCATCCTGGAAATTTAAGGATATGTTTGAGTTTACTTAAGTTTTCTCATGAAGTTAGTCTGCTTCTCACTTACACTTCCTGGACTAAATTTGTGTTTATAAAAACAATTAACAACATTTAAAATTTTTATTAAACTATAAGGAGGGGACTTAACATTTGAAAAGTGTTTGAAATTTAAAAAAACATGTGTGGAAAATGGGGGGTGGGCAGATTTTGAAAATTGAAGTCTGGTATTATTTCCTGCAGCATGCAGTGGCTTCCGTACAAATATCACTAAGTGGTGAGCAAAAATCTATGGGTAACTTGCATATTGGGAATTACTTAGGTCTGTAGGAGAAAGCTGGACTTTTCATAAAACAGTTTTCTATGCAAGGACCTGACATTGTCTTAGTGAAGAAAACCTACAAATATGATAAACTTTAAAAAACAAGGAACTACAGGTTTACAAGCCACTGGCTCTGGCATAACAATGTCAAACTTCAGACATCACCTGTTGATGGATAACACAGTGCAGAACAATGGCCTCTTCCACTCCATCCTCTTACAATTTCCTTTGAACGTCTGCATCAAGTACTTTAATCTCCCCACCCCCCACCCTCACAAACATCTTTTTTTTCAAACCAATAGCAGTCCAATGTTATTCATGTGTAGAAAGCAGACAATGAAGAACATCCCCTGAGCAGTTCTCTTGTCATGCATTGGAATCACTCTCTCTGTTTGATTTTTGTAAATAACAAGTTTTGTCATCTCTCAAGTTTGGTGATCCAGGCCTCTCTCTGCTTAATATTCTGCATGCTGCTCACTAGTTAAATAAATTATGTCTAATGTTGAACTCCCTGAACATTACAACATCCTCAGTGCATATAAATGATGTCTAATGTTGACCTCCCTGTACATTTCAACATCCTCAGACCATATAATACATGCCACATTGTAATCCCTGTTTGTTCATCAAATCAATACTCTGTCTCCCACTTTGATATTGTCTGTGTATTGAGTGATAGGATATATCTTCCACTCTAAGACTAGACTCAATTATGAATCACAAGAATTTACTTGGCAAGAGATTTAGAAACCAGTGTAACAAACGATGCTATGGTAGTCTGAAAGGGTTGCCCGATTTCGACATCCTTTCTGTTGTATTAAGCATATACAATGTTCAATCAAGGTGGTCGAGTGGTATGCTGGTGTACTGATGATTTGTGTTTGAATCTCTGTGAAGGCAGGGATTTTTTCCTGCAGACCAAGGGTGTCGCTGAGTCCACTCAGCTCCAAATGGGTACCTTAAATTAGTGAGGGAAACAAGGCGGCTAGGTAATGCGTGGAACCCTCATAGCCGTGACGTGTGAACACTCCGTCACTTGCCAACTGACTGGCATGGTCTGTGGACGCAATTATCTTCTGTATAGGAGGAGCATTTATACAGATAAGACATTAAGACTAAAGAACCACAAAACATTCCCAAGACAAGAAGACTAAAGAACCACAAAACATTCCCAAAACAAGAAGACTAAAGAACCACAAAACATTCCCAAGACAAGAAGACTAAACAACCACAAAACATTCCCAAGATGAAAGTTTGAGATCCCGAGCTAGATATTCCACATTAGTAAATTGATAGACAGCATATATATGATCCTGACAAGACATCAGAAAACGTTGCTTTGCATTTTATCGATCTACTTATCTATAAGCCTGATTTTTGCAGTCTCATTCACATTTTGTTATATTTCACATTACCTTTTCCACAAAGGAACATTCCTGCCCTCCTCTGGCCACAAGCAGGATATATACATCTTTGCCTGGTGCCGGATCAACATCAGTACAAGCTTCTGGGGGAAATGCTGGGACAATCTTTCCCTGTGAGGAATAACACAATAACTATTAGATGGTAAAATTAGACATGTATTTTTTAAATCTTTTAACTCATGCAATTTTTACGGCTTGACATCATAACAGTTTCAAGATCTAAATCCAATGCATTAACTCAATTTAACTCCTGTGTCTGTAAGTCAATTTGGCAAAAATGTTTAATACCATTAAAGTAATAATGAACTTCACTATTATTAATATTTAGTAAATTCATCGTAAACACTTTTGAGAAATTAATGAATTACTAAAGAAAATAAGAGAAATAATATACCATTAGGCCATCATCAGGAAAATCTGGCCCAAAGCTAGCAGTCTTATCAAGAAAACTGTCTACAGTTTCATTTGAGTTTGTATCAAGCTGAAATTTTTTATCAATAAAAAAAAGTTTCATAGATTTGCAAGTAATGAATCATTTTAGAGTTATTAAAGATAAAAACTTATGTAATTTCAAGATATAGTTCCTGACTTTTATAATTTTTTTAAATTACTAAAATGCCATAGTAAATAGTGACAGCAATCTGTACATAGAAACAATAATAAAGAATTTTTTTTTTTTAATTTAAAAAAACATAACTCTAATACAGACACAGATATTTTTAGAATTTTATCAATAAAATGAATTTTTTTAAAATGTATGTTTTACCACTTTTATATCAGCAACACAATGTGACGTGCCCAACAAAATTACCCAGGGTATAATATAACACACATAGTAACACAACTTGTATAGCAGTGAACACATCTTTAAATTCTTTTAGCTGTAAGTATAAAAAGGGTAACTTTACTCCATGATATACACATAAACTCAAAAATTATCACTATAAAAAAAGAAATTAAAATTAAAAATAAACAGTGAATAAATTAGATTGTTATAAATTAATGGTGGTTGTTTTGTTTTTTTCTTTAGATTTTTTTTTGGTCTTTTTTTTAAAAATAAGATTTTAATTCTCCCTAAAAATGACTCCCTCATTAAGCTGAAAAATCATATCTGCACACCCAAGAATCAAGATTATATGCCTATATATGTACATCCCTAAAGTTGTTAAAAATATAATAGATCTGTAGCTTATACAACTATAGCATAAGCTTTTATGAGTGGTAGAAAATTAAAATTAACTTATAAGAATGTTAAGATTTATTAGATATATCTGCTTTCTTAAAATGATAAAATGAAATGAACAATATCACAGTGATGTATTACAATATATATATTTAATTTTATGTTGCTTTACATTTGGACAAAATAAGTAGTAAAAACAATACTATAAATTATAAAGATGGTAAACATAGCTGTCTATCCAAACAACAAAATAAGCCAAAGAGGAATATTGAATACCATAAGTTGGAAATATTATTAACACTTAAAACTTTTTTTTTTTGGCTAGCACTACTGCATAGGAGTGCCTAGCTAATCCAAAGGTTTTAGCATGCATGAATCATGGTGGTGTACTAACAAAAAATGTGTAGTAAGCTCAATAAAGTGAGGCTGAAAAAAATAATGACCTAACAAAAAAAAAACAATGATGAACATGAAATGCTGCTTTAGCCAAGATATGAAAATTAGCACTCAGAAAGAGGTGTAAACTTTAAGGAGGTCAGATAAACATTATAGCATCAATATTTTAAACAAATTTATGTCTCCTGCACAATATGCACTCAGGCAGTTCAGGCGCTACCTGCACTGCCAGGGAACTGACACCACTCTGGAATTCCTTGCATTGCCAGAAACACTCAAGCCTCAAAATGGAATAAGAAATTTTTTATACTTATGTGACTGATTAACAAGCAATACTCTGTTCTCTTTGACTTTTTTCTACTCTCCCCAACTCTCCATCATTCAACAAAACCCCTCAATACGTTTGTGCAAGCACTATTTTAAAAATACTGCCCCTTTGTCAATATATATTAACTGTTTTGATGAATATCCAAAATTAATAAGGATTTATTTAAAACACTAAACTTCAATTCATATTGTTTAGTATTTCTAACTATACTACATTTATTCTCTAAGCACCAATGCAGGGTCAAGTTTCTATGAAGCTTTCTGTTTTTCACCTGTCTTGTTTTAACAATGCTGAGAACATGTTGATCTTCATGGTAACCCCCCCCCTCATTTAATATTATTCATAAAAACACCCAGTGGTGTGGTTCTGTATGTTTGTAACGTAACGCTGAGGAGCGATGTACGACAGTCTACAGCAGTTAGTTTAGTTGAAACGCTGAGGAGCGATGTACGACAGTCTACAGCAGTTAGTTTAGTTGAAAAATCGTGTTTTGATGAGCGCTGTAAAAATATTTAATATGATGACGTCATTGTTTGGTGTGCATCGGAGCGCAAAATACAACCCCTATTATTATTATTAAATACTTTGCGTACATTTCATAAAGTTTAATAATTCGTATTTATCAAAAAAGGACAAGTTAGTTGGTCTTTTAAAAAAAGGTTGGCGCCGTAGGCGCCCAAAAAAAAGGGGGCGCCGCAGGCGCCACGGCGCCCCGGCACAATCTAGTTATTCATAATTACCCCTTCCAAAAAACAAAACCCTAAAATTACATTTTTCATATTAAAGTTTATTCATTAAAAGATATTATCAATCACACAATAAACAAATGTTTTGCAATTAAATGCATTTAACTTTACCTTGTACTTAAATCTTTAGTCATTAAGAATTGACAGTCAATATAGGTCAACTTCATTAAGTTATGACTTTTTAAAATAAAATGTAGGCTGTGTGAAAATAGCATAGGACGTTCTTTGAGTTATCATGTCAAGATTAACATATCCAAATTTCAATGGTGTTGGCCTTGGACTTTTTATGCTCAACGTTGAAAACTAAATTTTGTTGTTGAAAATACCTACTACCGTTAATGGCGGCAATGTACTACAATGTGGGTATTATACAGGATTATTGATTCAAATTGATTTTGTTAGTTATGTATAACTTAAATTATTTAAATCAAAAGACATCCAAATAATACTCACTGGTAAAACATATGTAGCTGTGGTAATTTATTAAAAATGTATTTTTTAAATAATATTTGGTGATAATGATAATTGCTACTACCATACTAACAAAATATATAATTTAGGATTAAAAAAACTCAGTAAAGTTCATTGAATGAAATAATATAGGGGTGGGAGTAGAAAGACACAAAAGATGGTAGAGTATTGTTTTCATTAAATATTGCATTGAATAACAAGATTCTAGAAACCTTTTTAAAAGTCTAAATAGTTTTCAAATTTAAGTAGTGGCAAGCTATTCCAAAGTATTTGTGCTGGAACACCAACTGTCCCAAAACGTATTGTCTATCAAGGAAATAATTTAGGCTAAGGGCCTATAAATATGTGTATCAGTTGAATTGCTAGGATGATCCACACATCTTTATAAGTGCTCATTATCTTACAAAAGGAAATTCCATGCATGGCAATAATTTTTTTTTCTGTCAATGAATTTTTTCAGCTGCTGTGTACCTAGGCCAAAGCCCATTGTTTAGCTAAGTAAACGACCATGCTTTTTGACCAGGCCAAAACCTAGGTACACTGCCACGGTGTACATAGTGCAAGCCAATTTTTTTTATTTTAATATAATTACCATATATACTCACATATAAGCCTACATCGCACATAAGCAGACCCCCTAAAACTTAAATGGCCAGTTTTTGCAAAAAAGTTGCATATATTTATATACAGGCTCAGTGTCCTGTGTCTAAACATTTTAACAGTGTTGACCATCACGGCATTTTGGATATTGCAGTTACTGGTATTTTATATGCAACCAATACCAATGATAGAGTCCACATGGAAAATAGACTCATAAAACGATTTGGTAGGTTGGCTCCATATGGAATTAATCAAATCCACAATTTTACCTGACTGCAAAATCGTTTTCCCGTTGTGGTTTTCACTGTTACTTTAGATACTTCAACTTCCTCCTTTTTCTTATATTCTAAGTCTATGTCCCTGTTTATTTTTGTTTTTCTTTTCTTTTCCTTTTTTTTAAAATCACATAGACTCTAATATGTTTTAATTTTAAGATATATGTATGTAAATGTTTTTGTACTGATGAAGGCATGAGCCGAAACGTTTAATATTTTTTGTATTAGTTAATAAATAAAGCTTCAATTTATTGTTTTCTTACACAAATAGTTTGTGTAACTTGTTTTTTATGAAAGAGTAGGGCTGTTATCGATTAATTTAAATTTAATCGTTAACTTTTGAAAAATTACCGAATAATTAATCGATAATTTTTTATTAAAGCTGAAAATTAGATTATGACGTCATTAAAATGAAAATTTCATAAAATGCCCATTTAATATTAGTATTTAATAAAAAAAATATTATATTTTTAGGAGATATTTAGGAGATGTGGGTCGTGGTGGTCGAGAGGTAGCGCTCTCGACTGCCATACCGATGGTCACGAGTTCGAATCCACACTAAGGTGAGGATTTGTTCTCGGGGCCTGAGGAGTCCCCGAGTCACCCAGCTCCGAATGGGTACCTAACTAGACAATAGTTAGGCGGCTGGGGTAATGCGTGGAACCCCTATAGCCGTGGCCTGTGACCGCTACATCACTTGCCAACAGATCATCTCTCATGGTCTGTGGACGCAATTATCTTCTGCATAGAAGGAGCGTCTGTATATCTAAGATAAGATAAGATTTATATTTAATTATAAGTAGTTTGCTAAAATGTCAATGAATTTTAATTTAGTTTTTTGTTAATTAAGTAAAAACAATGTTTATTTTTTAAAATATCACTCTCTTTATAAAAACTGCTTATTTTAAAGTTTAATAAATCGAGAAAAAAAATTGAATTTTTTTTCTATTATTTAAATTTCTATTTTATCGATTAAAATAATTTTAATCTGTAAAACATTTTACTGATTAATCGAGAAATTAATCGTTTATTTCCGCAGCCCTATTAAAAAGCTTTATGCAGTCTCATTCTGTATGACATTTATCTATTATGAAATAGGAATTTGCTAGAGTTATAACGCTAACCAGGAAACTGCTGATGGGGACTAGTTGTAGCAGCAGACAATATCGATGGGATGTTGCTAGTGCTACAACTAATCGTAACACAAATATTGTCAAATACGGCTCCAGTTTTGACAGAATTTCACTTTATAAATCTGGCTGGCCAATAGAGCTTTGTGATGTAATATTAATATTGTTTTGCGACGGGAAGGGGGGGGGGTAAAAAAATCTGCCAAAATCACATGACAACAATGACATCATTTATGGACAGCCCCTTTATTCATAACCGTAAGCACAAAGCCTATACCTATAGCATATTTAATAATGATATTTTGTACAACTAGTTGTAGCACTGGCACTAGCCAGGAAACAGTTTCCTGGTTAGTGTTATGACTAGTCGTAGCTCTAGCAAAATCCTGTCAAATTGCCTGCCTCTACATTGTTGTAGCTTGTAGCAGCAGACACTTCGACTTCGTAATGATTCGTTTTAATAAACTTAAACTTTAAGTTTCAGTTATTAATCCTACTGAGATTTTAAATGGTGATTTCCATTTCATCATAGGCCCTCAGCCCTCATACTTTCAGAACTATTGCTAGCTTAAACTCAAATTCAGATTTCAGCAGTCTAAATTTACTACCTCTAGCCTCTAGGCCTACGATAGCAATTGCACAGGTCAGTACAGTACAGTGGTACAGTGACAGTTAAAAGTGTGGTTTGTAATTGTAAGACTAGATATATAAAATAAATAAATTCTATTGTAAAAAAAAATGTTGGTTAATACCTAGACCTAAGCCTAAGTCTAAGCTAATTATTACTAATACTAATGACTAATGGCAATGGCGGATTTACTAATACTAATGGCTAATGGCAATGGACTCAAGGTAAAAGCACAAGTGTCAATGGGCTTCTTGATTCTTAGGCTTCTAATTCTAATATTACTAATATGATCATTACTACTAATACTAGTACTACTAAACTTTAGTCTAAACTAATATTGACTAATATTTAATTTTAATATTACTTATACTACTTATACTTATAATTATTTATAATGACTTATACTTGTACTTAAATGAACTTAAATGATTATTTATTATAAATTATATTATATGGAATTGCATGAAGATTAAGAAAAGGGAGAATTCTTATCCAGTCACCAATCAAGAATCCAAAAATATTTTCAGCATAGGCAGAAAATACACTTTCATTCATTAATTATTAATTCATTGTTGAAGTTGAAATTTCCCTAAAACTTAAAATTATACTCTCACGAACCAACACATAAACTAAGGGTAGTGAGTATCGCCTCGTCAAGACGACCCAATATGCGGCTGGATACGCGCTCGTCCACTTCCGGTTATTGTAAAAAA
>MUZC01004662.1:801695-840019 GCA_002072015.1 Radix auricularia | reverse complement strand
TTTTTTACAATAACCGGAAGTGGACGAGCGCGTATCCAGCCGCATATTGGGTCGTCTTGACGAGGCGATACTCACTACCAAACTAAGGTTAGCTAACTTCCGTCTCATAAAAACATTAGCGAATAGCCATGGGCCAAAATGCTCTAAAAAACAAAAGAGTTTGAAAAGAGGGAATAAATAAAGTATCCGTAACTTCTGAGTAAGGTTCCCAAGACGACACCTTGTGTGTGTGTGGTTTTTTTTTAAGTCATAATTTGTCATAATTAATGATTAAAATAAGTACAAATGTTTGGGTTTCATTTTTTTTTTTAAATAAAGTTTTCACATCCCAAATTTATCTTTAAAAATTAATTAATAAAAATCTGGCTAAGTCACATGACGATTCAATTACAATGATACAATGGTTATCTGTCATTAATATGTAATAACACCCATTCCCCCATTTTTTAACGTCAAAACGAGTACAACGTTTGCAACTTTAAGTAAAAGCTAGATAATGGACCAGTTTAATAATGCAACTACAACACGTTCTGGAGTCATAATTTTAGTATAATAATAGTAAATAACCTAGACTTAGAACCAGAATTGGGGCATATGACTATGACTATAACTACTTTAACTTTAAAGTATACTATTTTACGAAGGATTGAAAAGGGGAAAAAAAGGGGGGGGTGTGATTAGAATCTAGAGGATTGTCGAAAAATAAAATAAAAACAATAGTGAAAGAGATAGACAAAAGTAACACTAAATAAAATGTCGCAATGGTGAGTCAGCCCCTAAAAATAGGTAAGGGTGAGGTGGGGGGTGCTAAGTACTAGTCCTGATGATTATGTACGTTGTTGATTGTAACTAAATTTAGAGCATTGACAGCCTGATTTCATAAAGTAGAGATTCCCTTCAGTGTAAGCTTATCGAAGCACATCGTCCATTCATATTTCCTTCCTAAGGTCCTTAAAAAATTACCATGTAGTTGTAAGTTGTAGTACCATCCTTCCCTGAAATGACAATTTGTGAATACACCTTCCATGTTGGAAAAATGGTGCTCTGCCGTTTGGTACTACTTTGACTTATTCTGCCAACTGTCAAATTTATAACAATTCTTAACGTTTCATTATTTGAATATTAACCCTTCAGTACCTTTCATTTTTATCAATTTTAATACATGTATAATTAAATGACAACAAACTCAAAAATGTATCATTCAGACTTTATTTCATAGAAGACCATGCTTCCTGATCATTATTGATTTGTTCCACAGTAAAAACCTAACATCAATAGATCAACACAAAAATTCTTCAGAATTTTTCGCAACATATTTGCATTCGCTAAGTCTGTCAAAACATGCCAGGCTACTTACTATTCAAATTAAATGTTTGCAATAGAAAAAAACTTCAAGAAAAGGCTAAAGGGGTTTCAGCTCTTTGACAGTATTTATTGAAGTATTTCAAGTATCTAAATTAACAGAATATGACCTCTTCAATAACACTTCTTTAGAAATCAAGATTTGCTTTGCTTTTTAAATTAAATCTTGACACACTAATTTAAAATAAAACATACAATAACAATACACATGCTAAAATGCAGTCATACTGAAATTTCTTCAATAGAAGAAAATAAGGACTTCTTTTATTATATGGAACAGGGTCAGGTTATACCCCTACCAAATAAAATTTATAATATAACTGAAAAACTGCAAAATTTAAGGAAAAAAAGGTTAGAATTTTCGGCTCATAATGGTCATATTTGAAGAATCAAAATGCCATTAATTGAAACATAACATCCAAGAAATGAATGGAATGATCACTTTAAACAAAACCCATTTTTCCATTATCTAGATTTGAATAAACTTGTCAATTAATGCAAAGACATAAATTAGAAAGCACAAGGTTGTAACAAACTAACACTAACGCCTTAGTTCGGATACAAATTTTGAAACCACACTAGATTTTTTTTTTTAAAGTTCTCTTTGACCAGTGTTACACGTTTGGAAATGCTCAGCATGAATGCCAAACAATGTTGTACATTGATAAATTCAAACAGAAAAAACAGAAATGACCTCAAATGTATAATTTTTAATTATAAATAAAATAAGTCCTTAAGCTGTCTTAATTTTTTAAGAAGCTTTAAAACCTAATGACCATGCTTTCAACTTCACTAATGAGGTTTAAGGATAAGTATGGATTATATATTTTATTGAGTTAACTGCATTTAACAACACACAAAAAAACAACAAATATTGACTTTTTATTTGTACCAGATAACTTTAACAACACAGAATATTTAATATTTACCAGATTAAAATTTTAATAGCTAAAAAAAAAACCCACTTATCATAGAGAAATGAAATTCCTCTTAAGATTTAGTATAAAATTAAGACAAAAAATGATATGTATTCAGAAATAGGTCTTGCGTTTCAATTTTCTAAAACTAACAAATGAAGTAGAAAAAATGTTACAATGTTTATAATTTTTTTCCCCCCAAATTTATTGTCTTTAAAAATCATAGGCGCTTCACTGATTTAAATTCAGTTTAAAATCCTGAATAATTTAATCAAACCAAATAAGTGACATGCTTCTGCAGCATTAAAAATGATGCATACAAATTTTAAATGGCAGGAAAATGATATAAAAGAGTGTCATTGAATGACTCGTAAATTCCCTTCATTTGTTAAAGGAATTAAGGTCACAATTCTTTTGGTAAGTCATATTGTGACATGCAGGTTTCCCCCCAAAAAATACAATAATTGTAACAAACAAAAATCAATGCATAGTTTTAAACAAAAGAAAAGAAAAAGGATCTTAGGAATGAAATACAGGGGGGACTGACTTTTTTTAATCAACTGGATGGTGGCATGAAAGAAATTCAGAGAAAACAAAAAATTAACACATTAAAAGAGACTTATGGCTGCAGCTGCATTTTTCACTTGGGAGCTTCATTTAAGCTACATAGCGATTTAACTTTGCCATGAACAAGATTTGAATTTTTTTAAAAATCAATGTAACAATATGCTAAAAAATATTTTGATGGGAAATACTCTTGTGACACAATGAAAGTTTTATAAGCTCCCTCTGTATGGTGAATCAATCTCAAATGCGCAGATACATATAGAAATTTCAAGGTGTAAGTTATCAAAACTGTTCCTCTGCCTTGGCAGCAACAATTTGACTATATATTTTATAGTATTATGTATACATACGCATGCAAGAACTACAGAAGTGAGGTGCTGAACTCTACCAAAATAGTACACACTTCTGATAGCTTTTGAAATACAAGAATCATTTCAAGAGATGGGGGCCGAGCTAAAAGGCCATTATTGAAAACTCGAGATAAAAAGCAATCAGAAGGAGAAAAATTTTAGCAGTCAGCTTGAAACAAATAAAAACCTTCACTCTGTTATAAGAAATGTGTCACATGAGATATCTATAGTTATCCCAATTCCCCCTGTCATGCATGTACTGACATTCAATGTATGTCATTGATACATGCTTTAAATGCAGATGTACATTGAAATTCAATAATTAATAACTTTTCTTGAAATTAATTAAATGTGGGATCATTATAATACATTTTCCCCCAAGACATGTGCAATTTACAAAAGATTCCTTTTCTTAAGATGGCAAAGAATTTTAGTAGTTTTATTTAAAAACTAACTGCAAATATGAGACCTATTCAATTTTGAACATTTCCATTTAAGTACGGCACTGGAACTGGAAGGCACAAATGCTTGTTTGGATTAAATTATTAACTATTTCATTAAAACCTTACCAGATTTCTTTAAAATATACAGACTATAACTGATGCTTCTTTTTAAATAACCTAAATTGAAGGGCTTTAAATTATGTCTACAAAGGAGGCTGGAAAGGTTGGTTTGAAAAAGACATACATTAAAGTGAAATTGAAATCAACAATTTTATTTTCAATTTTATAGTGTGTTTTTTAGGAATAAAGCCGTTATAAGTAATATTAAGCCTTCAAAACATGCGGCACATTTTTTAAAAAAACTTTGAAATGCTCATCTTAACAACTGGTCTTTTATTTCAATAACCTTTTGTAATAAGATTCAGCCAATTAAGTGATGTGAAATGAGTGATAAGCTTCCGATAGGCATAATCAAACAATGAGAAATTGCTCAATATTTTATCACTGAATGGTTAATCTCATCAACTTTAGGTTTTTATATGACAATAATTAGGTATTTATTCAAGAGTAAATTTTGGTTTCTTAAAATGAAAGGGAAAAAAAAATTAATACACATTTTAAAACTATCAATTCTTAAATTTCTCATAAATTGACTCTAGTTAATATCTGATTTTAAAAAATAAATATCTTTAAATTTACTGACAACTATCGACAGCCCCTGGAAATAATTTTGTATATTAATGTTATTCCTTTCAAATAACCATAAAAGATGAATATTTTTGTTGTAAATTAATATATAGTTAAAGACTAATTAACCCTTTTAAAAAGTAGAGCAATCTATTTTTAACTTCCCAAAATGAATGTATTAGGTATATAATTAAAGAGTAAAAAATTCCTACCAATTTAAGTCAGATCTCTGTCCAAAGGCATAAACTTCCAGTTGAAATAAATCTTGCCAATGGCAATTACAAAATATATTTGAACTGTCTAAAAGGGATAAAAAGGACATAAAAATACACAACTCTGGCGTGGCAGTTCAAGTTCAATATGGTTAAACAAAATTTTTAAATGGTCATAACCCCATAAACACAGGGGATGAAGGGGCAAGGAAATTTACAAATCCCCCTCTAAAAAGTTGCAGCCTGGCTCAGTTTTTAATTTATTTTTTTTAAACATATGTTTAGTGTTTATAACTAAATCTATTCTGGGCTCACAATCAATAAGCATGTCGTCTGAATCAGTCTGACATAATACACAACAAAAAAAAAATACAATAGAGGAATAAGACAACTTTTTAAATTGTTTTTTTATAATTATAAAAAACATTGAAAAAAATTGCCAACAAGAAAATCTTAACCCAATGCTCATAGAAAATTCCAAAGAAATATATTGTAACGTAAAATACAGGGCAACATTCGGCTTTGAACCAGATTTGCATTTTTTCTAATTAAAACAAAATCTCACCAATAAAATTCCATCAATTTCATCAAAAAGGAACAGGAGTAATTAGAATATTATTGGTCTTTTGGTCAAGTCTTCATATAATTATCTTTGTGAATTGTTTATTTGCAAAATCATTTTAAGTAGCTCTTGTGAATAAAATGAGTTCTTTAAAAATGGCGAGCTAAAAGATGACTAGGAAAATTTTCATAGGCAATAATAAAATGAACAGCTAATTAGCTGTAATTATATTCATTTTAGCACATTTGCCCTATAGTTCCAACTAGATTTCCAAATAATGTAGCAATTTTCAGAATCGTCTATTAAAATTAAGAAAAATGTCGGAATATATAAGATTAAAAATATTTCCTTTATTTTGCTTGAATTTAAATTAAAGGCTGCGGAAGAAATACATTTGTTTCCTTTTACTTCTTCAGCAAAATAATTTCACGATCTTATAATCATTAAAAATTATTTATTTACTTCATAATCCAAAACGTAATATGATGTTTACACTATTGAATTATTTAGGCAAAAAGTGCTTTCAGTCTGTCACTAAGGATGCCACAAGACACGACAAATCTTTAATTTTTGTCAAACTCTCACACCAAATACAACATTTAACACAAAAAAGCTTAAGAGATTGCACATTAAATTGGGGAGACAATAGCCTCAACAAGGACTGCTGATTCAAATTAATTTTTAAATTCTTTGGAGCTTAAATATTTTTAAAGCTCAAAAATATCTAAGTGAAGTATTCTTTTATTCTTGGTGCTTCAACAAGCATCTTTGAGACTTCGGAAGACTAGCTAAATCCATTTTTTCATGGTCATTAATGGGATAAGAAGAGTACACAATAATCATTTACCACATAGAAATAGCATTAGCATAATGCCATGCATTTCTTTGTAAAATATAATTTGGAATGCAAACTTAATTGTTATATTTATTTTTCTTGGGTTCTTTTGTTTTCATTCACAAATAAATGTGATAGAAAAATTGTCATGTTACACCCCATCAAAAAAGATTTTTAAAAATATCATTTGGATATTTTGTTCAAAGTTTCACTATATTTTTTCATAAGATATCAGCACAACATGAGGAGAAAAAATCCCGAAAAATAAACTCCCGATTGCAATGAACTAATGTGCAACTCCTAGACCTCAGGGGAAAAGAAAAAAGCTTGAATTTTTTTATTTTGAACTACAATCAAAAACATTCAGATGAAACCTCAGTTCTAATATACATTTTGCATTCAGTAAAATCCATTTAATTTTTTTTACTGACTCCTTAATCAATCATTTGGAGATTGGGCCCTTATAATTTTTGTTACACACAACTGAACTGGAGAAGCTCATCTGTACACGAGACTGTTGCCTCATATCTTAACATGTGTTTTTAAGATGATCTAAAATTAGATTAAAAGGTAAAGGAAAAAAAAAGAGATTCTCCATACTAATGAATAAATGCTGCCATTGGAGCAAAAGTTTTTTTATCTTTAACACATAAGATTTACTGGCAAATAAATTTCAAAAGGGGCTTTAGAAATGGCTGATTGATTGATATCATATTTTAGGTTTCAACACAACTGTGCAATAGAGTGCAGCCTAAAATATCTTTGCTTCACAGAAGTAGCTTTGTACAGAATATGGATACCATAAACAATCTTTGTTACATTAAAATAATAAAATTTATACTGTAACAGAATCCAGATTATCTTTGTTTATAGAAATGAAACAAAGGCTTAAAAACAGCAATAATTCTCAAGGCCACTCCCCCATAGGAATGCATTTGTAATATTTAGTAGTATAACAAATAGTTTGAGTAGTCAGGATCTACCCTGAATAATAATTGATTAAATGGAAGTAAACAGTTTTAAAAAATATACAAATTAAAATTGCACTACACACCGGTTTAGATCTTTAGCAGTATGAAACTAGTTCAATATGTAAGTGAACAACAAATACTGCTTTCAGGGAAAAAAAATGTGTTGGCTAATTGCGCAAGGAAAGGCACCATTTAGTACATTTGAACCATGTGAAGCAAAACATTGGCTTGCATTAATTAACATAAAATATATCAATCAGCCTTCTAGGTACTTACAACAAATGCAATAGTCTGGGCCCAATACCCAACTTGAAAGAGTTGAGTCTTGTATCTAAAGTGGTCACAAAGTACATGGTAAATATACAAGCCATGTTTGTAAGATGACCTTATATATATATATATTATATTTAACAACAAATGTCATCTTTGTTAAACATTTGTTCATCATTCTTAATTGGCAGTGTACAACATTAAAAGTCAATATTATCAATTGCTCATCTGTAAGTACTGAGTTTATTTGTAATGTTGAGATTTTTCAAATATAAAATCAACAAAATAAATATTTTCTTACCCTGTGATCAAGACAAGAAAATGCATTGCTCACAATAACACTAAATATTTGATTTCATGATTTTTGATAATAGAAATGTTTAAATGTAAAGAAAGAAAAACTTGTGATTATGATGAGCAATTGGTACGCACTGCCAATTATGTTCTGGTTACAAAGCATCCTACTGCAGTATTTCATTTCCAGGAAGTAAAACTTAAAACTTGACATTCAAGTTTCATATTAATTAAAGACTTGGAAGTGAAACAGGCAGTACAAATGCTTTCCGGTAATTTGGTCCTTGTAAAATTATTATTGAGGTTACTTCATGACGATGCAAAAAAGAGTTTTTGTATTGCATCGAAAGAACTTGGTTTCATCTCCTCGCTTTTTTTTTTTACAGCTTGAAAAAGTATTTAAACTTAAACTTTTTTTTAAATTTCAAGCTCTGCTTCAGTAATCACTAAAGCAACATGTTTATAAAAGTAAATAAAAATCAATACTTGGGTGAAAGTTTGATGCTTAGTTGACATCTAAAACCAAAAATAAAGCGTGTCCTCATTTAATCTGTAAGTGATGTTTCATCAATTTGCTAACGTACACAGAAAAAAACTCTATTACAAAATAAATGATGATTCAGAGTTTGAACAAAGCTTCGTATTAAACACTTCTGGTCCTTGCCGCATGTTCCCCTAGAACATGTAATATTAAAGAACAATCAAGTCTACTAAATCATGAGAGCTACACAACATGCAGTGGTGAGGCAAAGCTATGAGCTGAGATACCAAGTCTCTGAAGTAATAGCTAAGGCAAGTGGGAAGTCTGAAACGTATAAATTAGATTCAAAGAAAACTTGTTGCTTTTTAACACATATAAGCAGATGTTTGTCTACGCATCTACATACATACACATATGGACAAACATAACTTTTTATTTTATTTATTCTTTAAAGTTGTAAAAAACAAAATTGAACTTATAAATTTCAGATTTCTCATGCCATCAGCAATTACTTCAAAAATGTCTGCTGTAACTGTCAGACTATTCAGTTTCCCCACCAGTCATTGGTTGGAGCAGAGTTGTATGTTCCTCCATAGCTTCCTCCATAGTTGTTGTACTGTGGTGGTGGGAAATTGGGGGTAAAATGATTGTTAAACGGCTGTTGTCCATTGAAGCCTCCACTACCACCTCCTGGTTGGAAATTTGGTTTCATAGGTTTGGTCTGTTGACGATAATCTCTGCCACCAAAACCTCCTCCTGTTCCAAACCTACCGATACATTAATGTAACTGAAATTAGCTTTAATGATTAGATTGGTTAAATCTCAAATTTAATTTATAAGCACTTTCAAATTTTATTGGTAAACATTATTAAAAAAATTATGATCAAAATTAAATTACCATAGTTATTTTTAACTCTTAAAGTGCCATAAGGTTTTTGGAAAACTTCCGCCTCAGTCCCATAAGGATTTCCCGTATTACGATCAACCGGTTATGAAATTAAAATTTTTTCGTAAAATCCATTTATAATATTATTGTCATACTGACTTCATTTTTAAGGCTAAGAATGGCTATTTTACGCATCCAAAAGACCGTACTGAGTTTGAAACAATATTTACCTGTAGTTTAGTACTATTATTTTAGTAATAAAGTATAACAAAAACGTATCTTCGAAAAAAAACCCGTTAAAACTACCGAAAAACATCTCGAATCGAGCGATAACACTAGTGCCGGCATCGGCCGCCATTGCCGGAAGTCAAATACACCGTTTTTCAAGCATTGAAGAGTTTTTACTTGCCGAGATCTCATTTCTAACGAGATTTGTATCTAGGGACGCATTACGACGCTTTAGGGATAGCGGGAAGAGACGCATTACGACGCTTTGCGACTTTAAGAGTTAATAGATATAAAAGAATTCAATTACCTTCTGACACTTCCACCACGCCTGGTCATACCCATTGAGCGGACATCCACTGACATTGATTCTAACCAGGGTGGAATTTCTTGATTAGACTCGGTCAGAAGATCCAATAAATCTCTTACAATATTTTTATTCTTTTCATTAAAAAATGATGTTGCAAGACCTGCAAAACATGATTTGGAATAGAGTCAATAATAAAAATTGTATTTGAAAGAGAAAAAAAAACAAGCAAATGTAAATGAACTTAAGGGTCTAGATTAGGGGTCAGGAAACCATAGCTCATGAGCCAGATGTGGCTTTATTTGGCTTTCAAACAAATATTCAACTATTTAAAGAAACACCTGTATTCATACTCCTTTCATTTGAATATAAATTTTAAAAACCTGTAAAAAAACAAACCCTAAATCCTTTATATACGAGAAATTAAGCTTGCTAACGGTTAACCGGCTAACCGGTCCTCAGACCAGGACCGGTCATCTTTATTCAGGACCGCAGGACCGTGTAACCGAAAAGAAAACAACAAAAAACTAGCGATAACATAGTAGTCAAAACAAAACAAGCGTTAACGCGCCTCTCCCTCTCGCTTTGTCACGGTGAGTAAAAGCGATACCAAGATCCAGCTGGTTAGTTGTCGAGGCACTGTGACTACGAGAGCCAACACAGTGCGCGTTTGATGTCAACAACAGTCAAGGACGAGGCTGTTTCTATTTATATTAATTAAAGTCTGTTTCTTATAAAGACAAAGAAAGCTATAAAAGCATATGACCCCGTGACATATCCGGATTTTCTGATCACCTGTTTATAGTCTATTTCAGTCATTCAAAACTTATCGGCGCACGCCGCTTAGTGAAGTACATGTACCTATATTACGAGAGGTATTTGAAAGACGTAGCAAAGATACCGGGCGATTAATCGGCCCACAAATTTGAGTTCGGTCTTTTAGTGACAGTTTTCCTGCTAGTCAAATGCATTTGATTACCACATTAATAGTACGCCGAGTGTAGCTCAAACCCTATTTGAACAGAAAAAAAACGGGGAGGGGGAACGTGTGCGTTGCAAAAATTCCATTTTATCATCGTTTACTCTGTAGCTTTACAATTTTATTATATTATTAATTTTAGTACGCGAGTTGATCGGCATCACACAGTCAAGAGAGGTAAACATGACGTCAAAACGGACGGGGCGAGGCGTTGGTTTTTTAAACTAATGAAAAATACCTCGCTAACTTTAACAAATGATTGAACCTGTCCTCTTATTTAGACCCACAACGGACAGGGCGAGGCGTTGGTTTTTTAAACTAATAAAAATACCTCGCTAACTTTAATGAACGATTGAATCGGTCCTCTTATTTAGACCGGTGAACTACGAGTCCTCAAAATAAAATATAAAAAAGACAATAAACCATCACTGTTTAGTTAATTTTTTAGATTAAAAAAAATGCTTGGAATTGATGGCAATGCGGAAAAAGCTGAACGCAAGTGGGGGAAGCGGGCTTAGATGCCATCAGACGACGCCAGGCGACAACATTCTCTTGTTAGTTCTCAAATGGGTCTCAAAACATTAGGGATATAAGGACGAGCGGTTAACCGGTCTTTTTTTTAACGGTTAGTTGGTCCTCAAAAACGAGCTGTCTTAACAACCTTATGAGAAATAGTTACAAAGATGTTCACTTTAATACGCAGGGCAAAACAATCCAAAAATACAAAATTCTAGTTATGTCTCATAAAACATTTTTTAATAAAATGCGCACCGATCGTGAATATATTTTTAAAAAGTATTGTCAATATAACCGCACCTTATTGCGCGACAGGAAAGGTTGTTGAACAGAATACGCACCACGACACTATCTCAAAAATAAACGTGATACATAGAGATAAATAAAATAATTTTAAAACTCAATAATTCAATTACAGTATATTCGATTTATCCGAAACTTTGATACCTAATTTTTATCATCAGCACAAGTCTGCCTGCAAAATTTCAGCTCGCTTACAAGGAAATGGGTTAAAAATCTATCCAAAGTTTTTTTGGCACGCACGGCTCAGACACCACAAGTTAATATAAAGGATTTTAAAACCGCATTAAAAAGAAATAGAGACATAATTATTGTACTTTTACACAAAATGCACACATTTATTTGAGTTTTTAGTTTAAACATAATGTATGGCTCTCACAGAATTACTTTTAAAATTATTGGTGTTTATGGCTCTCTGACAAGTTTCCCGACCACTAGTCTAGATCATTTATATTTGGTTTAAAAGAAAAGGAAGCTCCATATTTAATTCTGTCACAACAAAATGAAATGTGTTTTAGTTGATTAACTCTTAAAGACCAATGAGGTTTTCAATAAACTTCTGCCTCATTCCTGTAAAAATTTCCCGCATTACAATAGACTGTTTATGAAGTCGAATATATAATTTTTCAAGCATTGAAGAGTTTTTACTTTTCTGTGATTTCGTTTCTAAGAGAGTTCTATCGAGGCGCGCATTACAACACTTCAGGAATAGCGGATAGGCACGTATTAACGCACTTAGAGGCTTTTAGAGTTAAAAATGGGTATTTTCTTCTAAAAGCACGACTGATTGTCTACTTTTTAAACCAAAAAGGATCAGTCACCGATAATGAAATACTTAAGAAATAAGACTCAAGCATATAGAGTTACAGGAATGCTCTAATGATAGATTACTTTGACTTTTGTTTATTCAATGTGGACAAGATTAATTATGTAAATTTGAAAGTTGATATTACAACCTTATAAAAGCCCAAGTTTTATGCATGAGATTAATAATTTTAAAAAATTTGAGACAAATATATTTTATTTCAAGGATATTAGTTGCACTCATATGACTGGCTTATGATTTTCCCTACTTATGTCTTTACATGAGTTTTCAACAGCACTTTATAAATAATCAAAGGGTAATCATTTCCTTGTATGACACAAACATAAAATCTCTTGAAATTCAATATAGTGCATTTGATGTGTTTGAATACCTATTTATTATAAGGGTCAATTTATAAAAGGTGATTTACCTCTAAGACCCTTAGGGAATTAAAAGGTTTACTAAGGATAAACTTCATTCAAAGATCTTGCAAAAAACTGACTAAAAAAAGGTATTTTCCCCGATACAATGTCTGCCAAATCTGATACTTACCCAAATTTCCAACACGACCAGTACGACCAATACGATGAACGTACTCCTCAATGTCACTAGGCAGGTCAAAGTTGATAACGTGTCTCACATTTGAGATATCGAGACCTCGGGCAGCCACCTAATAATTTTGTACAAAAAATATCTCTAGTATTCACTTACTATGTTTCATTGAAAATAATTGGCTCAAAATGCACCAAAATAAACAAGGCAAGCAGATTGATCATGTAGGAAATTTGTACCATTGGAACATTCTATCTAAATGAAAATAATTAGAACTAGATCTAATAAATTAATCAGAAATTTACAAAGTGAAAGAGCTTACAGCTGTTGCAACTAGAATAGGTCTGTCACCACATTTGAAAATACGCAGTGCATCCTCACGTTCTCTCTGTGATCTGTCTCCATGTATACTTGTTGCTGGGTAGCCCTCTCGCAAAAGGAAATCCTCCAAGGCATCTGCTCCTTTCTTTGTTTCAACAAATACTAGGGTAAGTGACTCTGGTCCTGAAATAAATTCCACACCTGTTCCTTTTTAAACCCAATGTTCTATGAAAATATATTTAAAAAGCATATAGCTTATGTGTATTGTTCATAATGAATAAAAGATCAAACAAAATAATTATGAAGTGTCATTAAAATCAACATACAAAAAGAATTATTTTTTTAAAAATAAAAGCTATACAAAAAAATTTCCAAAGAGGTAACTCCAACCCTGTAAAAAGAAACTCATGAGCAGTACATATATAAAACATATTTTTTTTTAACTAGCAATAATACTATTAAGTACATTCACAGCTGAAATTGTGAAAGGCAAATAAATTTTTTATTAATATATATCATATTTGTCTTTTATTTTAATTAGATTATGGGGGACAGTTACTTGAACGACAGAACAAACCCCACTTTTGTACTCACCGTGCTTTTGTACAGTATCTAGGAAAAAGGATGAATAAAAATAGATATTTATGACAGTGCTGACTATTTCAGCATCCATCTGATTTTTTCACTGGGGTATATTATTTTCTCATCCTTTGAGAAAAATAATGTATAACATTCTTTTCTATAAATTAATTCAAGCTACCTAGAGTTCTGGTAACAGAAGGTTTCACCCAAAGATTCACAAGAACATAAACTAGGGTTGGGCACAGGATTAAACTTTTAATTAAAATATAAGCATAAATATAAAAAAATATTCTTATTTAAAAGAAACGATGTCAAGCTCCCAAACTCTCAAAATTTTTTTTTACTGAATAGAAAATTGAATTCAGGCCCATTAACTGTTGAGTTATAAAAAGTGATATACTGTAAAAATTAAAATAAAGTAAATGAACATTTAAATTTTAATGAGTAAACAATAGTTCTTAAAGGTAAATTTCACTACTAGAGTAGTCTAAAAACTCTACATATGTAATTTGTAGAACTAAAAAAACGTTTAACAGTAATGCATGTGATTTTCTTTGGATCATTGACATAAACAAAATTTCAATGCAAACAAAATCACTTAAGTAAAATTCTTACTTGGAGACCCTGCAACACCGCCTACAGGAAAGGTAAATAAAAATACTTTTTGTGTTGCAATAATTGTACAAATTTATTTCCCCGTAACGATGCATAATCTTTTAATTTAACTTAAGAAAGTAGTTAATATCTTTTCAAATACAATTATTCCAATATGAATGGTCTAACAAACACCTCAAACTATGGGGAGAAACTTAAAATGAAGCTGCTAGTAATTGTAAAAGTTCCCAAATAAAGTTCCTTTTAAGCAAAGGTAGGGATTTTGTAAAAGACATGTACTGAATCACATAGCATTAAATTACTGTCCTCACTACTCAAAATCAAGGTAAAAAGATTTTTAGAACATTTGAGAAAAATCTGTTTACAGCCCTAAAGGAATTAATTATAGCAAAACTTATTATATACTAACCTCCAGCAGCATTTAAAAGATCCAGTAAAAATGAACGCTTTTCTTGTTCCTCCACCCAGACAACTTTCTGGGTGATGTTTTCACTTGTGCTGCCTACACGTCCTACAGCTAGGAAAATGTAGTTCTCCAAAAAATCTCTTGCAAGTACCTAGAAATGTTTAAATTTTCCAGAGCAATATAAATAATCAGAAATCCAATTATTTAGAAACTAATGGAGTATATTTATGTATAAAACAATATAAAAATAAAAAGAAAATAATTTAATACAAACCTGAATTTCTTTGGGAAATGTGGCTGAGAACATGTTGGTCTGTCTTTTTCCACAAGGAGGCATGTTGTCTTTTTCCACAATACGTCTAATTTGGGGTTCAAATCCCATGTCCAACATTCGATCAGCCTCATCCAGTACTAAAAATCTAAAAGTAATTTTTTTAAATGATTTTTAATTTTTAAAATTTTTATCTTACACAACTCTGAATTTATATGTTTTTGAAAGTACTAAAATCATTCTGATCAGACATACTTGCAATGGTCCAATCCAACTTTTCCTCGCTCCATCATATCTACTAAACGTCCTGGTGTTGCAACCAATAAATGGCAACCTTTGTCAAGATCACGCATTTGGGCACCGATATCTGCACCTCCATATACAACACAAGGCCTAACTCTTGACCGGTATGCAAACTGATAAAAGAAAAAAGGTTCATTTTATGTTTCAAAATCATATTTCAACACAATACTCAGTCCTGCCAAAACGATTCACTGCTTGGTAATCAAGTAATATTACAGCCTCAAAATAATATGATGAGGACTACCTAGTCAACTAACACAAATGTTAGAACATTTATAAGTTTTATGATCGACAGCTCTAGATGGGGCATTTTATTTGAAAGAAATAAAAATACCCCCTGCCACAATCAATTTTTCACATTAGCATTATTTAAAAAATATATTTTAAGGAATAAAAATTGATTTGTATTTATCATAGTACCATGTTAACATTCACCCCTTTCAAACTGTGGGGACTAGCTAAAATTATTTGGATTTAATTCATTTCTCCTTAATGCACCTAAATGCGTCCTAAAGGAGTTCCATAGCAACAATTAGACAACAATTCACATTGTTAGATCACAATAGCAGCAAAATTTCACTTTACTTGAGACTTCCAGCAATGGTGCTATTTCTTATAGAAAACTGAAGGTTTTTATATTTCGTTTCACTTTTAATTCACGTGAGTTGGTTTGACGCGCATATAAGTAGCACGAGCTCACCAGAGGCGTTAAAAAAAGTATGTTAAATTTTTTCCCCAGCGAATGCTATATTATTATTATTGAAACATTATTTCTTGAAAACATTCTTGTATTTTTTTAGATAAATCAATATTTTAAAGAACATAACTTTTTCCTTATGGAATCAAAAGTTTAAGTAAGTTACCTCCCTATTGCAATGAAAATTTAGTGTATACCTATGCTTAAGGAGGGAATTAGTTAACTTTAACAAGCCAAGTTTGATAGTTAAATTATTTGGGTTTTTCTTTCTTTTACCTTTCTAGCCTCATCATAAATCTGTGATGCCAACTCCCTTGTAGGAGCAAGCACTAGTGCCATTGGAAACATTTTTCTGCGACCATACTGACGTCCACCTGGTTGATTTGCAGAATCACCAGGTCCCATTTCATAAATCTGGTTGAGGATTGGTACCAGGAAGGCAGCGGTTTTGCCAGAACCTGAAATTAACAAATAAGTCAATAGAGCAAAAATGTTTTTGCGAATTATGTAATCTAAAGAATTTAAAAAGGCTGTACAGATATTTTACGGGGAGAAAAACATAATACTAAGGGAGTTATCGATTAATTTAAATTTAATAGTTAACTTTAGAAAAATCACTGAATAATTAATCAATAATTTTGATTAAAGCAAGAAATAAGATGTATGATGTCATTAACCTGAAAATATCAAGGGAAGTAACAAAAAGAAGCAAGTCACATTTTTTTAAAATATAGATATAAGTAGTTCAATATAATGTCAATAAATTTGAATTTTGTTATTGGTAATTAAGTTAAAACAATGTTTAATTGTTGATATCATTTTCCATATAAAACAGCTGATTTTAAAGTTTACATTTTAAAAATCTTTTTTTAATTTAAATGGAGAAGATTGTACGTAAAAAGGAACTATTTTTTATTATTAATAATTGATAATTTATTGATAAATCGGTAATACAACAGAAAATATCGATAATTTTTTTTACAGATTGATCGAGAAATTAATCGATAATTTCCGCAGCCCTACATAATACCAAACATTTTTGTAAAATAATAACATTAAATTAAGTAAATAGTATCAACAAATAAAAGCATGCTTCGATGTGAATCAGATGGGAGTAGTAAACTAAATTTCAAAAAGCCTCATAAGATTAAAAAGGATCAGTACTTAAAATCTTTATCTGGTATGGTGGTATATTTTACTTTTACGGCCTATTGATTCATATTCTACATTTAAGTGATAGGTTTAAAATGTTTGGTAATTCAATGTAAACAGGTAAGAAAAGTAAGCCTATTAAAATTAATAGCTTTTAAAACCCTCTAAGACTATAAAATAGTTCTTTCTAAAATGGTTTTTAAAATCTTTTTATGGTAGGGATTGTCAAATCTGCATGTCATAGTCTTGAATATGCAGCATAATGAATACAATCAGGAAGCAAGTTTGATTTGAGATCATTTTTTTTAAATAAAAAAAAGTAAACCCACAACTCCACATTTCTAAGGATTCACCGATCCCCAGCCTTTTTAGATAGCGTCAAATGTAAAATGATTTTAAAAGTAAATCAACTGCACCTGTCTGAGCACAAGCCATAAGATCTCGTTTGCCGAGAATAATTGGAATTGCAAACTTCTGGACTGGTGTGGGTTTGCTGTACTTGCTGAGAGCTATATTGTTGCGTACTATTTCTCCCAGACTACAATCTTCAAACTAAAAAAGAAGTATTTTTTAAAATATGTGCACAGGTAAAAGATAAATGTATGTTAAAGCATAATGAAGGAAATTAAAGAAAAATATATTTCTAAAATGGTTTGAATGATTTATAATTCAAAAAAATGTTTTAACATTTATTTTAAGAAATCAATATTTTTAAGCACATAAAAATTTACATTGTCAATAGGTTTTGGTGGACTGTCTCCACTAGCCTCAACAGGAATATCCTCATACTTGTCAAAGTTAATTCCTGTGTTTCCAGCTCCAAACAATTCACTGAAAGAAACAAAAGAGTTACAATCTACAGACTATGTTTAATTTTCTACATGAAATAGCAATCCAAGCAATGTGCTGTGGAACCAATTTACTTGGATAACTCATCAACCCTGTTAACTCTTAATGTGCTATTAGGTTCTCGGAAAACTTCCACCTTAATCCCGTAAGAATTTCCTGAATTGCGAATCTGATTAAGAAATTTTAAAAATTGCGTAAAATCCATTTATATTATTATTGTCATACTGACTTCATCTTTTAGGATAAGAATTGTTATTTTATGTATTGAGTTTAAACTATTTTTTAGCTGTAGTTTAGTACTATTATTTTAGTAACAAAGTATAGCAAAATCACATCTTCAAAAAAAAATTGCAAAACTACCAAAAAACTTTGCTATTAGGTTCTCGGAAAACTTCCACCTTAGTCCCGTAAGAATTTCCTGAATTGCGATCATCTGATTAAGAAATTTTAAAAATTGCGTAAAATCCATTTATATTATTATTGTCATACTGACTTCATCTTTTAGGATAAGAATTTTTATTTATGTATTGAGTGTAAACTATTTTTTAGCTGTAGTTTAGTACTATTATTTTAGTAACAAAGTATAGCAAAATCACATCTTCAAAAAAAAATTGCAAAACTACCAAAAAACTTCGCGAATCAAGAGATAACACTTGTGAGAGCAACGGCCGCCATTGACAGAAATCTAATACGTCTTTCACGCACTGAAGAGTTGTTTTTTTTCTGTAATTTTGTTTCTAAAGAGAGTTCTATCAAGGCGCACTTAACAGCGCTTTGGTAATAACGATGAGGCGCGCATTATCGCGCTTTAATGCATTAAGAGTTAACTTAGATTTATCAAATTGAAATTGATTTCAAATGTCATTTAGTAAATAAGTAAAATCAGTTATTTACGCCATCGTCACAGTAGTTCAGCCTAATAAAACAGTCACTATAACATTGTTATTACGGCTTGTTTTGAGGACTGGGTAACAGTCTGTATTTTACAAGTTTTTATAAACTTGCTTTTGTTCCTTTTTTTTTTGTCTGTTTGTCCACAAAGTTCAAATTTTCCGAGGTAAAATTAAACCACTTCTGATGGTCATAGAGATCTCAATTTTACCAGATAGATCTTGGATGATAAATTTCAGATCAATGGAATGTACCATAATTAAATTAATGAATTTTTTACTTAGTTTATTTATAAAAAGCATGTGTCATCTGCTGGTGTTCACATTCACGTGCCGAGTTTACCAAGTGACTACATCCGTGTGGTATTAAAACAACATTGGGATGGGCGCTTGTGAGGTATTCGGTATAAAAATAGAGGGAAAAAAAGATTTTTAAAAACCAAGCTTTTATAAGTGGACTACGAAGAGGAAAATAAATTAAAACTTATAAGTTCAAGAGCTTTGATTTAATATGACTAAAAAGTGCAGCGGGTGCTTCAAAATCCCATTCTAATTTAGAAATAGAAGACAAAGATAGGTGTTTGGTATAGAAATTATAGAGATTTATAATTTAGAATGCAATAGGTATAGAAATTAAAGATTTCTAATTAAGAAGGCAAAAGAGAGAATGAGTGAACTGCATATGTAAAGCCTCATGATCTCATAATTTCTATTTTCTATATTATCTCTATATAAGAATATGGTTAGTCGCCAATCAATCATACTTCTCTGCAAACTTTATGCCACACATGAGTTTATTAACGGAAATTCATTTCCTTTTAAAATTATTTTTTGAAGTTCATTTAAAAATCATAATTCAAAACAAGAATTTAAACTGATAGGATATATGAACAATAACTTACTGTTCAAGCCTTTCATTTCTTGGTAGAGGAATTGACCAGTCTTCTTGGCGAGATTCATTACCACCATTATCCTCTCGGTTGTCCCAGCGATTATAACCTTGACCACCCATTCGTCGTTCACGATCACGATCCTCCAGTAGGACATCCCATCTGTTTCCACCACCAACACCACTAACTGGAGCTGGGGGAGGGGCACTTCCTTGTCTGTTCCAACGATCATTTCCACCTCTATACCACATTAACAAAACAATTTTAAAAACATGTCAGTGTTAATTTTCTTTTTTTTTTAAATCTCTCAACTACTTCATTAAATATTACAAACTCTTCATGTTAAATGTAGGAATAGGGACTAGTGATTCCTTTAAGTCAAACAATGGGTTATTTATTTAAGCAGTTAGAACAAGTATATTTTTCATACTAACAGTTTGTAGGATCCAAGGAAAATTTTCAGCAATCAACTTAAAAATAAGTAAATCCCTTTAAAAAATTTTTTGAACTCAGTCATAAAGGCCTTTATAGTTAACCCATTAAATACGTTTCACCGCAGTGTGCGTCACCGCGCTTTAAACTGTGTACATTTAGCCACGCTCTGCATCACCAATGGTTTGTTTCATTTTATTAGTAATCGGACTTAACCATTCAACTATCTTATTGAAAGCTTATAAAACTTCTATTCAGAAGAGTTTTAACTTCCGTTGCATGAAATTTCAAAAGGATTAGACAGTGTTAAGTGTATTTGTGCTAGTTTTTTTTCCAGTTAAAAAATTTTGTAAACAAAACACAGCTGATTGAAATGGCTTTAATGAGTACTAATCCTAGTACTACACTACTAATCTTACTAGCTATGACTAATAATCAAGCAAAACAATTGATTTGAATGGACAAATCATTTGCAAATGACAATAATTGTAAAGACTCAGCGTCGATGATTAATTTTTTTTTACAATTTTGTAAATATGTGTAAATATTAGAGTACAACTATTTTATTGTTGAAATTAAAAAAATTAAAAAATATAAAAAAACTGGGAAGTGTCATGGGAAAAATATTCATAAATTTGATAATTTCTGGAGCTGCTGCAATGTATTATTCCAGTTGTTTTAGATATATAATAAGACAATCGGTTTGAAACATGAACTTGATTGGATTATTTTTTACTAAGGTTGTTAAGACCGCTCGTTTTTGAGGACCGGTTAACTGTTCAAAAAAAGACGAGTTAACCGTTGGTCCCAAGTTTACTATGTTTTGTGAACCAACAACAGAAAGCATCGCCCCACGTTGTCTGATTTGACATCATGTGACGTCACTGCCCGCTTGTGTTCAGCTTGGATGCGCTATGATCCTTTTCCAACGCACACGAAATACTTTAATAGGAAAAAAAACAAATTTTATATCGATGTGGCAATTTTAAGTCAAACTCGTTTGAAAACTGCCAGTTAAGGGGAGGTGCTGGTCAAAATTCTAAAATTTGTATATAACGTTCTGAGTGATTTTAAATAAAATATTCTTATAGGGTATAACAATAGATTTAAATTACACTAATTTTTTTTTCAAAAAATTTTTTGGTTTCCATGGAAACTGAAATAAACATCCGCCATTTTGTTTTTATGGTAAATTTCAAAACGCTAAGGCTTTTTTAAATTAATAGTTATTGCTTTCAAATTTGAAATATAGATAATTTATCATGTTATAAAACTTTGAATAACGGGACTTTTCTATAGATGCTCTAGTTTAGAAAATAAAAATGCACAAAAATGGTCTCCATTTTTTAGGTCAAAATTATGGGTTATGGGATATATTTTTATCTGTATTTTCCTTTGTAAGGCAGTTATCAAAAAGTTAGGTTATTCAAATCTTTATTTGTGTCTAAAGATCACATAGAAAAAATATGGAGTAATTTGCTCAATTAATTAAAAAGTTATAAGGGTTTAAGTGATCAAAAACATCAAAAGCGAGAAAACTGAAAAAACGACAAAATTTCTAGAAATTATTAAATTAAAATTTTATTTTGTATAATTACTGTAAATAAAATAATTGAGTAGCTTAAGCTTGATCTTACACATTACTTTCTAGCTCCTGAAATCTTTTCCTTAGTTTCCCTTCAAAGTATTTTACTTTTACTCTCCGCCTGTAATTTTCGCTGCTTCGTGCAGTTATTTCATTTTTAGTTCAAAATTACTTTATAGTCTCAATCCCAAAGCTGAATTTTCATTGCAGACATAAATGTAGATCTTAAGTTATTTTTTAACACTTGGAATACTAAGATTTATACACTTTGACTTCAATAAAATTGAATTGAATTCACAATAAATACTTTCAAATTGAAAGTGCTTGGGCTTGGGCCTGTGTTGGAGAGAAATAAACTTCTTTTTTTGTCAGGGTTATCTTTTATGTACTATCTACTGATGTATCTTAGCAAGAGCACGGGTTAAAGTTAAATAGCAATCTAGGTCTAGTTTTATTTATTGATTATTAATTCTGTCCAATGCATATCTTGTCTTAGTCTTATTATCTCTAGTAAATACTAATACTATTACTATTATTGCTATTACTAGTTCTAGTGACAAAAATACGCTAGCTCATAGAATATTTTAAAAATTATTTTGGTAAAATTAAGCACAGTAGACAGTAGCTATTAATTTTGCTTTTATTACATGAACGTTATATGTTCTTATTATTACTATTGGAATGGACGCTAAGAGTACAAAGACGCTTTAGACTTATATTATTATAAGTTTTAGTTAGTTTGAGTTTGAGACCGAGTCCGAGTGATGAGAATACAATACCCACCTTCATATTTACGTATTTCACGCTAAAGTGATCGATTTGAAAGTAGTTTTAGTGTTAATATAATAGCATTGTGCTATAGCACAAAACTCTGAATTTTATTATATGAAAATAGTTTATCGGAACATTTTTTCTTGTTTACGTAGAAACGGAAGTAGTCTAAAGTAATTTCCACGGCAATAACCAATCAAAATCCTTGGTTTATTGAAAGGTCAAGGGTTATGCATACAAAATGTGGAAACCCCATAAGTAGGTCAATAAAGTGTCATTTTTTGAACGCGAATCAACAAATGCAAGATTGGGTAAATTTTGATTGGTCGGGAATTTATATTCATCTAAATCTAGAGAAATCCAGCTTTCCACTGATACCACCTTCGATGGGGTTGGATGATTTCAAGTACTTGAATGGAGACCGTAAAAATACTGTATTTAGTATCAAAATACGACTTTACACCCCCTTATAGGGTTAATAAAATAATATTTTAAAATATGTTCTAATATAATATCACAAAATTTTTAATATGATTTATATTAAAAAATGGCTTTAGAAACCAAATAAATCGAAAACTAGAAATCCTTAAAAATGTAATTTTTTGCCAAATTTTGACCCGCACCTCCCCTTAAGGACCAAACTCAAATTTGAGGATCGATAAATCGCCCGGTATCTTTGCGTCTCAAAAGACTCTCGTAATATAGGTACTTAACACAGCGGTGACCAGAGAACGCTGATAGGTCACGGGGTCATATTCTTTTATCCTTTTCTTGTCTTTATGAGAAACAGACTATAATTACATTGTTTATTTATGAGCTCATGGACTACTATCATCTGTCATTTTTAAAAAATATAAAAATTTGGATTCAGGGAAACAGACTTTAAACCATTGATTAGAGAATACTGATAGATCACTGGCTCATATGCTTTTATAGCTTTCCTTGTCTTTATAAGGAACAGACTATACTTACATTATTGTATGTTTTGTGAGCACATTGACGACTATCATTGCAATCTTGAATTTTTTTTTAAAGTACTGTATTTAGTGTTTGTAGTGGAAATTCTTTATTTTATAACCATTTTCTTTTTATTTACAATAAGTTTTATCAAATTACTTTTTTTTTTGCTTGAAGTCTTTTCATTCAATTGATTGTCAAGTATTATAAATAGTAAGTTTGGCGACCTTTGCTGTTGGTCACATCAAACGCGCACAGAGCTAGCGCCTTGCTCTTGTACGATGCCTTGACAACTAAGCCAATCAAAATTTAAAAACATCATTCTTAGTCGCAGGTGAAGTAAATTAATAGTGATGAGGTGTATATTATTTATATCCCGAAATATGGAGAAAGCGAATTGAAGTCACTGTCGCGCTCGTTAGTCATAACAAATCAAAAACGAAGTCCAGGTAATAAGCTTTTATGGGCTTATTGAATTTACATTCAACAGGTCCTAAAAAAAAGTGACCGGTCCTGATCTGAGGACCCGTTAATAGTTAACAACCTTAATTTTTACCTGATTTATGAGCTGGTGAGTAAAGCACACACAAAAATTATTCCCTTTTTTTTTACATAAACATGCAATAATATCCCTGAAGTTTTTTTTTTGCATCATTAATTTGAAATAGTTCTCCATTAATAAAATAATTTGCTTTTCTTTCTTTCTTTTCTTTTAACAGTTTTGATAAATCAGTAGTGGTGCTAAAGAATCAGCATATTCCCATGCTACCTGAAGTCTCCCATAATCATAGAGCAGCAAAGGATAATGGTAAAAGTTAAGAACATATTGGTAGTTCCTGAGTTGTGACTTCCAGTAGTTGGGTAAAATCTATAGAGGGCTTCCAATTTTGTAATGAATTATCAATCATTGTTCCATAACCTTATTAATCATTTACTCATACAAAACAGAACCCCTTACTTGTTTTTGTTATCTATAGCTGTATTTAAGACACGCAGTCCTTTAATTGTAAGCTTAATAATTGATGATTAATATACAGCTCTGTTACTGGCATCATAATTTAATGGGCTCGTGGATTAAGTGTTCTTATGGTTTTACTCAACCCTAAATTAATGGATTAAAAATGTGTAAAT
The DNA here is from genome assembly GCA_002072015.1 of Radix auricularia. Taxonomy (NCBI): domain Eukaryota; kingdom Metazoa; phylum Mollusca; class Gastropoda; family Lymnaeidae; genus Radix; species Radix auricularia. Next base: position 815,646 of record MUZC01004662.1, on the reverse strand, counting down.
CTTTGCTCTTATAGCAGTGATAATGCAAAACAAATAAATCACCATTTAACTCTTAAAGTCACAAAGCTATCCCCAAAGCGTTCTAAAGCGTCCCTAGATACCACTCTTGTTAGAAATGAGATCTCGGAAAGTAAAAACTCTTCAAAGCTTAAAAAATGATGTATTTGATTTCCGGCTATGGCGGCTATTGCCCGCGCTAATTTTCTTATACTTTATTATAAAAATTATAGTACTCTACAGGTAAATATAGTATTTAACTCAAAACTATGTTTTGGATGCGTAAAATAACCATTCTTAGCCTAAAAAATAAAGTCAGTATGACAATAATATTTTTAATGGATTTTACGCAATTTTTAAAATTTCATAACCAGTTGATCGTTATTGGGAAAACCTTACGGTAATGAGGTGAAAGATTATTGAAAACATTATGCGACTTTAAGAGTTAACTTCCAGATTTAACACAATACAGTGACACTGAAATGATACTACCATTACAAAATTAGGATAAAAAAATAACAAACCTGTCATTGAATTGCTGAAAATTTCCCCCACCTCCGCCTCCACCACGCCCAAAACCGGCCCCTTGATTGCCCCCACCTCGGCGGTCATAGCTTCCTCTGTTATCGCGCTCATTGTAGCTGAGAAGAAGTATTTAAAAGTTTATTTTTAAAAGCAAGCTGTTTCCAAAAATGATCAAGAATATATTTTGTATAAATTCAAAAACTATGTAAGCCAAGATGGGATATGTAAGATTATTGGAATTAAATTTTAGACACTTACCCATTCTAGTTTTTTTCTATTACTAAAGAGCTTTTCTAAAATGCTCACAGCCAACCAGTACAATATCTAATATGATTCCTATCTCAGACCTGCCAACCTTCCCAAAAAACAAATCCATATAGGGGTCCGGGTGCGGAGTTGCGCACCGTGGGGCACTGGTTTGAGCACTACATACTCAATAAATATAAAGTAGTTAAGTGAAGTTGACTCCATTATCCTTTAATTTTAAGAGTCTAGAGAACACCACAGAAAAACATTACTGGAATTGTGCATTACATACAGATATCTACAGAACAGAATATCCATGTTTTTACATATGAACAGAGGCCAAAGGCTGCATAGTTTTCCAGCATCTCTCTAGAGGCATTTTTGAATTTTTCAAACAGTTCTTTGGTAAATTGAAGTTAACTTTGCAATTGATTTAAGTTACAATTTCAAATCAATTTTTAGTTTTCAGTTAGAAAGAGTATCACTAGTATCAGTACCAGCTTTAACGCTTGCTCTTGTTTCATTGTAATTTGTCTGAAAACATTTCTTTGACTTTGTCCTTAAAAAGATAGGTATTTGTAAAGATAGTTATTTCTTCCAATAAGAAGGTTGGTAAATAAAACTTTCGATTTCATAAATAAAACTGAATTGCCGATTCCTTCAGCTTTAACATCAAAGTAATTTTATGTAATGCAGATTTACTAAGTTTAACTTTACTAATTGATCAGCCGTTGTAATTTTAGTGTTTATTGTTATTACTAAACCCCCCCCCCCCTTTACTTTCAAGGGATAACTAGGTCTGGCGCAGATTTCAAATGTTTCACCACAGAAAGCTGAATAAATTGTATTTTTCAAATCCGATGATTGTTAATGTTTCTTAAAAGAATGACGCCATTTCTTTAGTTAGACTAAGCTGAGTCTTAGTATACAAGTACCATCATTCTCAAGTCAATGGAAATGATTTTTCAGCAGGTTTTTTAAAAAATGTATCTTTTTTTTTTAAAACGTCACAGAACAGATTTTTTAAAAATTATTAGTCTGGTAAAAGGAATAACGTACAATCGGATGGGCAACAAAGAAAGATTTAGAGATGGCGGTTCAGATGGACAACAGAAGTGTAGGAAAAAACCAAGGAAGTGGCATTATCCAAATATATGTACATCACTTCCTGTAAGCTCTGCTACACTTGAATTGTATTAAATTTTGCAACTTTTGGGTTTTTCAACCATGAAAAAATTTTATGGCCAAAAAATCTGAATTTTTAAGGTATTAACGGAATTCCGAAATAAGGGGTACAAAATCTGTATAATTCGGAAAAATCGTGATGGTTGGGAGGCCTGCTATCTGTTAGCCTTGCTCAATGGTCAATAATATAAATTAACTCATTAGCATTGCTTATTTAATGAAAAAGTGAAAAAATTCAACACTAGTATTTCAAAAATTAACCTTATTCATAGTGATGGGACGATTAATCGGAATCATATAGGAATAATCGAAATATCATGATGCCCCTAAAGCATTGGGAATCAATAGAGAAGCTGAATAAATCAAACCTGATTCCGATTCCAAAACAATTCTTAGCTGATAAACTACCATGAGCCGCTCCCAGCACAGTGACGATTATTTACATTATTTTGAATTAAATACTACACCTTTGTATTATTAAAATGGAATTATAGGTAGATGTTTTTATATATAACCTTTCCAATGCATTGTTATCTAACATATTGTAAAGCTTCATAAACTTTGCTAATCAATTCTCAACTTTTATGTTATTAACTATGTTAATAACTAGGCACAGTAATACATATAGGTAATAATGGCCAGGAATCGGAATTGTATCGGGAATTGGATAATTGGGTAATAACGGAATCTTAAAAATTTTTGATATAGTCCCATCACTAGTTATTCATATTGATACCAATATCAATAGGGGTGTGCCGGAATCCGGTTCCGCCGGATTTTGCACTAACCGGTGAAATTCGGTTCCGCCGGATTTACATGTATCCGGAACAACCGGAATCCGGAATATACAGGATTTCGGAATTTGCCAGATTTTGTGACCCACCGGATCATAATCAGAAATAAAAGTAATTCTCTTTCCCGAATTCCACACGATCACGATACATTAATCGATTGTTTCGAGCGCTGAGCTTGTTTAATGTTTAATATTCCGAACATACCAGAGGCTAGCGTCAGCACCGCTAATAGTGGCCAATCGGCCCAATCCCATACATGATAGTGCGGGGATGAGTAATTATTATTCGTGACGTCATCTTAACCGCAATCACCAATGACGTTGTAACAGAAATAATAAGCAACTATACTGCCCAAGCGCCTGGCCGCCAGCCCGCCACCTTACCGAGCACGGCAGACGACCATCAAATTGCGTCAAGCCAGCAGGCCTGTGCTGACCTAGCCTATCTATGAATACTTTTAGGGACATTGCGCCATCTCTGATTGGCTGGTCGGTTACCACTTGGTTACCTAACGCTCTTTGGTTTAAACGACGGTATGACGTAGCCGCGGCGCTCAGCTGTTACAAAATATTTCGCCACATTGAATGCTTGAAATTGAAGTGGAGTTTATACTAAGGTTGTTAAGACCGCTCGTTTTTAGGACCGGCTAACAGTGATGGTTAATTGTCTTTTTTAATATTTTATTTTGAGGACTCGTAGTTCACCGGTCTAAATATGAGGACCGGTTCAATCGCTCGTTAAAGTTAGCGAGGCATTTTTCATTAGTTTCAAAAACCAACGCCTCGCCCCGTCCGTTGTGATGTCATGTTGTGTGATGCCGGTCAGCTCAGTCAAATCCCGCTTTAAAATTAATAATAAAATTATAAAGCTACGGAGCAAACAATGATGATAAAATGGGATTTATTTTTAAAAAACATTATTTTTCTATCGCCAACTCGCCAGAATAATTGAATTTTGCGGCGCACACAATTCCCCTCCCCGTTTTTTCTGTTCAAATAGGGTTTGAGCCACACTCGCCGTACTATTAATGTGATAATCAAATGTCTTTGACTAGCAGGAAAACTGTCACTAAAAGACCTAACTCAAATTTGTGGGCCGATTAATCACCCGGTATCTTTGCTACGTCTTTCAAATACCTATCGTAATATAGGTACATGTACTTCACAAAGCGGCATGCGCCGATAAGTTTTTTGAATGCCTGAAACAGACTATAAACCGGTGATCAGAAAATGCCGATAGGTCACGGGGTCATATGCTTTTATAGTTTTCGTTGTCTTTATGAGACACAGACTATAATTAATATAAATAGAAACAGCCAAAATCCGGAATAATCCGGATCCGGCGGATTTTGCATAAGAAAATCCGGAACCGGATCCGGTTGAAAAAAACGGATCCGGCACACCCCTAAATATCAACCATTTAAGAATATTAATTCAGCAGCTAAATGGGCATTGTATCTGGCATTTGCTCATGATTCAATGTTAACTATTGGAAACTGTAACACTAAACTGACCAACTATGCAAAACATTCAAATTAAAATTCAGCATGGGCAGTATTATTTGCTTGAAAAAATTACTTGTGCAAAACAAAATAAAAATATTTATGGCATCTTGATTTAACCCTCAAAAATTAAGATTAATTTAATCCTTAATGGTATTTGAAAAATTATCAATTTACCACAATACTAAGTTAAATTTTACTTACCCACTTCTCATGCCACCGCCTCCTCCCCTGTTGCTGTAGCCTCCTCTATCATTGTAGCTTCCACCCCGGTCACTGCTGTAATTTCCACGATCATTATAGCTGCCACCACGGTCACTGTTGTAGCTACCGGCTTTTTCATTACCTGCTTTAGTCAATTATAAAATGTCAAGAATATTATTAGAATAATAGAACTTGTTTTAAATAAAAATCCATAAAACGATCCTTGAATTCAACATGCTTCACAATTATGTTCATGCATTCTTGTAAATCTCAGGGGGAATTTTTCGTTAAACTTAAAAATTTCAAAGATTAATTTTTTTTATTACCAGTATTTTATGACAGTAAATTCAAAGGCTAAATAACTGATTTAAAAGATAAAAACAGCATTTGTTAAAGGAAGCACAAGAAGTATTGTACTTTAAGTATATAACATATGCTTGTTGGAAATGAAATATAGCATTAGAGTATTATGAGTTACAGACTTTTGAAAGCAATAACTGTTAAATAATTATAGTAACTTTTAAAAACAATTTTAATAAGCCAAAAGAAACAAGTAATGCACAAGTTAAAAATATTTTAAAAACTTAATAAGGTGCGTTTTTTTAAAATTATTGTTTAAAATTGTTATAAAGCTAACAACTTGACAGACAAAAACTGGCAAGCATTAATTACTAAAATTAGGTAAGACGAGTTGAGTCTTATGCTAATTGTTTTATCAGAACATAAAACATATTTTATGTAAATGTTTTTTGCCACAACTTTACAAGTAAAGACTTAAGCTATTCAAAGAGTATATGAGATGGATTTTTCAGAAAAAATTAAAAGATTTTTTCGGAAAAACTCACCCGACCACCTTCCTCCGTCACGAGGTGGTGGCCCTCTGCCCCCAGAAATTCCCCAATTACCTTGTGGGGGCAAAGATGCAATGGGATGCCCTGGAGGGGGCTGGCTCAGGTTGGGCATACCACCTCCACGAAGATGTGGAGGGACGTAGCGACCACCACCTGCTTGTGATTTAAAAGTTTGAAAAGCCATTGTTTAAAAAAAGGGCTTAAAACTTTATATGGAGCTAAACTTACGATATAAAATAACTGTAGTTTATAGCATTCAGTTCCTCACAATAATAACTCATTTACAGACAGTTTAAAATTAACAATGAGAATCTTCAGAAAACTGAAGGAAAAAAAACTAAAGCAACAAAACCAATTAACATGATTAATTATTTCTAAAACTCAAAACAAATTATTTTTCAATATTTAACATTATTCTTTATAACTAGGTGAAAATAGTAGCTTAAAGGAATGCATACCATAGCCACCTTGATGTCCATCATAATCTTGATTGCGACCAGGACCATTCAAGTCCAGCCCAGCAAACTGAGTAATAGTAACAAAAATAGATTAATAAATGAACATATCCTTTAAAATTTAGCCATAAAACAAATGACATATAGAATCTAGCCATCTGGATAGGGGGCTTTAACCTTCCAGTTAGTCAAAATTTTTCAATTTGAAAGTTGTGTTTGTTTTTTTTTTTTAAAAAAAAGAAGATAATAAAAATAAATTAAGTGAACTCTTCCTTCAAATTAAACAATATATTTTTTATTAAAATTGTTCAAATCCCTTTGTTCTTTGTTCCCATAATTTTTTTCTCAAACTGCATTACAATGATTATAAAACTACATTACAATGATTAAATTTTTTTTTAAATACATTACAACTACAGGAGCTGAATCTGTTAAGGAAGGAAGGGGAAATAGTAATCATTTATTTCAAAATTGAGACCTTGAAAGCTGTTATGCTCAAATGCCAACAAAAACTGAACAGTGAATGATTACATTTTTACTTTACTATTAAAAATGAAAGTATTTTGGGATTTCTGTAACTTTATAACAGACATTTTGACAGTGGCAAGCCAGCTCAAAATTCCTTCATAAATCCTCACAACCTGAATCCCAATACTGCAAGGTAAGATGTCTGAAGACTCCATTGTAGAGTTTAATGACATTCACTTTTTGGAAGTGCTTCCATATACTTTAAACTTTGGATTCAGCGTTTTCTCTAACCTCTTCATTCAGTAACAGAAGTTTTCTGTTAAAAAGTGCTTTGCCATTACTATAAAAAAATTAGTGTGATCTTAAAAACTGGTTTGAATTATTTAATGAATCATTAGAAAATGAAACCCGTCTTTTTACATGGGTTATAGTAGGGTTAACATAATAACCCCAAAATAAGCTGACTTAATGAATTCTTCTTCGTTCTCAAAGTCTTTGGAAGGAGGATGTAGACCACAAGCCCCATATCTGTGATGAACTGTACACTTCATGAATGACAGGTAGCAGTTTAAAGAGCAAGTGAAAAGTCTTCACAGTTAAGTATACAAGTTGACGATAATTACCAAAACTCAAGTTGAGATGATGTTTCTGTATCATTAACTATTTTCTTTTATCAACATTTTACTATAGCCTAATTTTAATTCCTAAAACATAGGAGCAAAAGCAGACAGGTACACAGTTCCACATTTTTAGATGTAAATATGAGTTAATATTTTTAATTTGCGTGACTTCTTTCTTTATTAAAGCAGTCGTTACTTGCTATCCCCTTTACAGTTAAGAGGCAAAGTGAATGCTCCATACCAGCTTATAAGACTACACACCATAATATGAACTCCAGGACAAAGTCAAGAAACAGTTAACCGATCCCGATCTTAGGATCAGTAACCCAGTCAACCATTAAACACCATGTGTCAACGGTGAACTAAATTAAATTGTTATTGAAGATATATTTAAATAAAGGTTGTGAATTATGGGTAAGTTTGGTTCTATCCATAGTTTTGGGGTTAGGTGTGTCAATTTTGTAAAACATATTAATAAAAATGCAATTTATATTTTTTGTATCGACCAAAGTGATCTCTTTCTAGGGGTTTACTAGATTGAGCACCTTAAAAGATGATATCCTATCTCTTATCTCAATCTTATTACATGTGAAATGGCAAAAATTTAGGACAACACTATAGGCCAGGCATGCCTAATAGAGAGAAAATTTAAAATGTAAACATTTAAGTCTATACTCTATACTGGCCTTATAAAAAAACTTAAATGCTGTAGCAAAAGGTATTGTTAAAGTACATCTTTAAAAGAAAATAGACATTTCAGGACATCAGGGGACACATCTACTACAAACTTTTATTGGCCATATGAACCATTTACTGGGCAGAGTTTTACGGATTTTCATCCTCCATACGGACAAGATTTTTTTAAAACAATTTTAGAGATATTAAGGGTTACGTCGGTAAAAACACCATATCTTAGGTATAAGTGCAAATATTTAAATGAAATAAAATGCACAATAAACAAAATTGAATTCTATTTTGATTACAGTAAAGGTCCATTAGTCCGGCATCCAACAGTCCGGAATGCCCGATAGTCCGGCATCACTTCGGAAAATTTAAATTTTTAGTTTTCTCCAAAAGTGTGTCTTTAAAGCAAATAAAAATGCCAGAGAGCTATTCGGAAGTGTTCGGGATCATCCGGAAGCGCTCGGTATTGTTCTGAAACAATTTGCGGTCGGCTAGTCTCAGCTGTCACAACAAACACAGGTGCAGTGCAGCACAGTTAATCAACCGCAAATCGTCTTCGCCATTTTGTGTGTGTGTGTGTGTGTGTTGTTTTGTGTCCTTTCAAATCCCAGTAAACTGTGTCTCGGTACTCTCTACTGTAATACAGTTCATCTGTATGGACGTTCGTTAGTTTTGAAACTTTTTATAAACAAAGTGAGTTTTGTTCTAATTATACAGAGACCATGTTTCCAAAACATAAGCCTTCGAGTTGAACAGGAGAGAAACTAAAACACGTAACACTGACTCTCAATCAGAAACTAGAAATCATCAAGCGGCTAGAAAAAGTTGAGAATAGAAATGTTTTAATGAATGAGTAAAATATTGGCTCATCAACTATTTATGACATTAAAAGAAACATAGTTCATTTGTTTTAAAAGAAACATAGTCCATTTGTTTTACGGCAAAGCCTATACTAAAAAGAAGAGGCACCACCTTATAGAGCAGAATTTTCTATAGTCCGGAATCCATCCAGTCCCAAACATGCCAGATTATCAGACTTCTACTGTATTTACCTTTTTATCCTTGTCAGGTCTTGTTTTTTTTAACTCTTAAAGTCGCAAAGCATTGTGATGCATCTCCGCCCGCTATCCTTAAAGCTTCATTAAAACTCTTCAATGCTTGAAAAATGATATATTTGACTTCCGGCAATGGTGGCCGTTGCCAGCGCTAGTGTTTATCGCTCGATTCGCAATGTTTTTGGGTAGTTTTAACAGGGTTTTTTTTCGAAGATACGTTTTCGCTATACTTTATTACTAAAATAAAATTAATAGTACTAAACTACAGGTAAATATTGTTTTAAACTTAGTACGGTCTTTTGGATGCGAAAAATAACCATTCTTAGCCTAAAAAATGAAGTCAGTATGTCAATATTATAAATATATTTTAAGCAAATTTTTTAATTTCATAACCAGTTGATCGTAATACGGGAAATCCTTACGGGAATGAGGCGGAAGTTCAATGAAAACCCTTATGCGACTTTAAGAGTTAATCCATATCCTCCCAAAAAAAGAATTTCTAATAACGTTTTTAAGAAGTCCATACAAGCACTACTGACAATATTTACAAGCAAAAAATGTCCAGTCTAACTGAAAGATCGGATGTTTGCACTATACCAACACTAATGTCACTATCGATCTTTTCATCCAACTCAAAGTACATTTTTTTCAACACAATTTCTGTTAAATCTAAGCCTGTAAACTCCGTGTTATCCCTTCAAGAATCCTAACCATCAATTTTGAACACACACAAAAAAATTTAAAAAACCAACACAACAAAGAGAACGTGTGGAAATGTAGTGAAATCCATCCACAACAGAAGAAACAGGAAATCAGCGAGATTTTGACTGGTGGTAGTACCTGCCATTTTGCCCGTTTAGGGGATAAGGCGCTTTTGGCCGCTACGCCCAGTCAAGGGTTAAATTTGTATTGGCTATATTAAACTATATTGGTGGATGCACATACTTAAAAGAACACAAATAACATACTGGTCTGTTGGCAAGTGATGAAATGTTGACAAGCCACAACTATAAGACATAAGAGAATTGTGTAGCACAATGTCCAGTTGCCTTGGCTTCCCTAAATAATTAATAATGTCAGGTACCCATCAGATATAGGTCGACTTGGGGACGCTATAAGCAACAGAAACAAAATGCCTGAATTCAGAGATTCAAACTAGTAACTCCTCTTGTGCCAGCAGAGCACACGTGATCACCGTGAAATTGAGGTTCTCAAATTATATAAACATTTACTGAGAGACCATAATATGTAGGACTATAACAAAATGGAAAAAAATATACAATTAAAAAGAATTATGTGAATATTAAAATTTAAAATATTCAAAAATTTAGCAGAAACTTCATGTAAGGCATTATTTTTGTAAATGATTTCATAATTCACTGATATGCATCGATGAGAGTGTGAAGGCAATAGGGTAGGCAAGTTTCAGACTGTCTCTTAAGTTTTCTTAATTTATATTTGCTATTGTCATCTACGTTTTTTAAAAACCTTTTTTTTTTTTTATTTTAACTCAAGGTCTAATTACTGAACACATGTTAAGTTTATGTTAAGGATGAAGAAGCCATGTAAAATAGCATTATTTGACTGCCATCTTTGTTGATATGACACATGACATGCCACAAGACAAATATGGGACAGGAAAAAAGTAAGTCTAACATGTGTGCTGACTAAGTGGAGAGGAGACATTAAATATAAAATTTTAAAAGATTATTTAGATAAAAACCAAGATTATAAAACAAAAAGAAAACAATTGCAATATTGTGAGACAAGATTTTAAAAAACATTTGTAAATCATGCACTGGTTAATTTTATCACTCAGTAAATCCTAAGATTAAGAAATAGTATCATCTGTTAAAAAGTATTGGGGAGGGATGATCCCTCCCCTTTTCATTTAACTCTTAAAGTCGCAAAGCGTCGTAATGCGTCTCTTCCCGCTATCCGAAAAGCGTCGTAATGCGTCCCTAGATACAAATCTCGTTAGAAATGAGATCTCGGAAAGTAAAAACTCTTCAATGCTTGAAAAACGATGTATTCGACTTCCGGCAATGGCGCCGTTGCCCACGCTAGTGTTATTGCTCGATTCGCGATGTTTTTTGGTAGTTTTAACAGGTTTTTTTTCGAAGATACGTTTTTGTTATACTTTATTACTAAAATAATAGTACTAAAATAATAGTACTAAACCACAGGTAAATATTGTTTCAAACTCAGTACGGTCTTTTGGATGCGTAAAATAACCATTCTTAGCCTAAAAAATGAAGTCAGTAAGACAATAATATTATAAATGATTTTACACAAATTTTTAAATTTCATAACCGGTTGATCGTACTACGGGAAATCCTTACGGGACTGAGGCGGAAGTTTATTGAAAACCTTCTGGGGCTTTAAGAGTTAATTTATTATTTTCTGCTGTTATATTAGATATTATATGGGCCTTTTTATGTTTATGATAACATAAAAACAAAGGGTGCTCACGCTATCCCATAAAATTAAAATACAAAAAGGAGCTAACCCAGAATTAATCACTATATCAACTATATTATTATATGAATATGTAATATGACTCGTTTGGGAAAGTCTAACAGTACAGTAACAGTGCCAGACCCGCGCAAATTCTGGTACTTATGCCACCAAGGGAAAACATCTATATATCATTTTGGGCAACAATACGGTCAGCAGGTTTCGTGTGTCATAGAAATGAAAGCAGGCTAATTATCGTTGTACGGATCCAAGATGGCGGCCGGAAAGTTCGTCGCGTCCAGGACTGTACGGTTGCTATGTTGTAGATACCTCCCTTTGTTGTTCTATTTCCTCGGTTGTCTCCCTCACCGGGGGTGGGGTCTAAGGGGAGGGGGAACGCCTCCCCTTAAAATTTGAAATAAATAATAAAATAACAACGGGGGAGGGTACTCCCTCCCCAAAATAAAAAAAAAGAAACGGGGGAGGGGTCTGAGGGGAGGGGGAACGCCTCCCCTTAAAATTATTAGATACGAATCATCGAATACGAAACTGCGGACATAGCGAGTGATGCAATAATCAATAAGCGCGCGATTTCAAGGCTCGCTCTTTTTCCGATTTGCCACCGTAGCGCAAACATCGCATTGGAAATTTATTTGTGATTTTCTAAATGGATGAAGCTGATTTTAGTGTTTTTCTAGTGATATTTCGGAAGGATATAACTCGAAAATTATTTATAAGGTGTATTTTTCGTGATTTTCTTCCATTGCCCGGCCCTTTTCATTTTCAGCATTTTCCCCTCATTTGGGGCTTTCGATCCGCCCGCCATCTTTGTGACTTGCATAGCAACCAAAGATGGCGGCCGGAAAAGACCTTATTTCACCCTGATCCGTACAACGATAATTTACCGAAAGCAGTACTTAGTGTGTGTCTGAGGGCTGGGGGTATGTTAAGTAACTATTTTTAACTCGAGTAAAATGATTTAGAACCCTCCTTAATTAAAGAGAAAATAAACAGGCAATAAAGACAAATTCTTTTTTCCTATAGAACACACTGGAATGGGTATTCTTGCACCATTTTTCCACCGACTTTAGTTTTTAATAATATTATTATTAATAATTAATTAATAATATTAATGCCGTTAATGATAATGCCTGGAAATACTGGAATGTTTGGTCTTAATACTGCTTTTTCAGATTGAGGTTGATTGTATCATTATCATGCCCATGCGTTCCAGTACTTTTTTTAGAAAAAAAAAACTGGTAAAAACAGCAAAGTAAGGACTGAAAAGAGAAAATTAATTGATAATTTAAATTATAGAACTATTCCAAATAATTTTTTGAATTTTATAATTAATTAGTATTAGTAATTAGTAATTAGCTTTAAAAAGAATAAAGTTATAATGCAGCTGCATCAGGCAATTTTATAGTGTATAACTTATTCATTACTTGGATATGATAATGTTTAGAAAAGACTATTTCGGATTCCTTATATACATTTTTCCATTGTAAAAAAACCTATTTGACGGCTTTTAATGGTGGCCACGATGGTATCGAGTGATCGTACGCCATCTTGAATTTCTCAAGGACTACAGTTTATTTTCATTACAACTCCTGTAAAAATAATATATGTCAGAAACAGAAGTAAAAATTACTTAATCATGCTTACCTGCTGATCTAGACCAGGACCATTTTGATTAGAACCATTAGGCATATTACGAAGCTGTGATGAAACTCTAGCAAAAAAAAGGGAAGATGGACCAATTATGATCACCCAATGTAAAAAGGACTACGTTCAGTCACGTGACATTCAGACATGAGTTATTCTTTCATTTTTCATCACCAAAATATATTTATAATTATTTGAATCCATATTTCAAGGAGTAAATTAGTTTTTAATAACAAAATATATTATATTTAGTTTCGCCAGAATGCTATTGTGTTAAATGTTTGCTCTCATTAGTTCCGAAATAAGTTCAACTTATTTCAATAATAAGACCTCCCAGGTACTTGAACTCCTTTGTACCGCTAGTCTAATTTAAGCTCAGACTGAGTTTATTAGTCAAATTAATTTCCACAATCTTAGACACTTCAAATTGTTTTCTTTTACATACTTTTATTTTAAAAACATAGATCTATAGACCTTCTATAGTATTATTATTATATTATACCGAAATGATTCCCGATTTTGCATTGGAAATTGCTACTGCTCTATACTCTGGCTTAGGCTAAAGGTTGTTACAAGTTATTGCTTTATCATTGACTGATTGACATTGACATTCGGGGCCGTCCATAAATGACGTCACGCACCTAGGGGGGGAGGGGGTCTCACTTTTGTGACGATGCGTGACGTGGGGGAGGGAGGGGGGTTGAAGAAATGTGACGTCACATTGAAAGGGTATCTTCTTATCTTAGATATACAGACGCTCCTTCTATGCAGAAGATAATTGCGTCCACAGACCATGAGAGATGATCTGTTGGCAAGTGATGCAGCGGTCACAGGCCACGGCTATAGGGGTTCCACGCATTACCCCAGCCGCCTAACTATTGTCTAGTTAGGTACCCATTCGGAGCTGGGTGACTCGGGGACTCTTCAGGGTAACTATAAATAAAACTTCCACTGAAATATTTGGTCACTTAAAATTTATTTAATGACTTTTTTAAAAAAATTCAGTGCTTCTCAAAGTACCGGTCGATAGGCCATCAGACGCCGGTCGGCGTAAGTTATCAAGACAAGAAAATTAAATATAATTATAATTCTTAAGTTTGAAAACCCACAAGAGAACATACGAAATTGTTACCCTACGTCATTTGATGTTGTCATCAAAGCGTGTGTGATATAACCGCATCGTTGTTTCGTTCGCTCACGGCAGTAGTCTTCTAACATTTTTTGTCGGTTACCCCCGCCCCCCC
>MUZC01004662.1:784529-796530 GCA_002072015.1 Radix auricularia | reverse complement strand
TTTTTTTACATATTTGTTTTATTTAGTTTGTGTTTTGGAACTTTTTTATTATTGCAAGTTAACTGATTTTTTTTTTTAATAAACATTTTTCGCTTTTTACATTATTTCATTGTATTCTTTTCTAGATGAAGAAAATGTGTCTTCTTTTTTCTGACATAAAATCAACAGTAAAATTTTAGGCTTTGGTGTCACCCCCCCCCCTAATGGTGTACCCGGGGCGACGCCACTGCTCCTGCCTATTATACTATGCATAGAAACATTTACACTGTTGATAATTGTGGGAGTAATTTTTCCCGGTCCATTACTCACAGTCAGTAAACTTTCCAATATTGTTGCATACAATTTGTTTCTCAAGTTGGTTTTCACTAAACTAACAACAGAAGACGCGCGTTCTACTTCTGCTGTTCCATGTGAAGCGCCAAAATTGTGCAAACGTCGAAAGTAGCGAAAATCTATACTAATTGTTTTCGATATTTCTAGTCATTTGCCTGATTCGATCATAACCTCCGTAGGCCTTGACTATGCTTTAATCAGCAATTTTATAGTCAATATTAAAGCTCAGTAAGTAAATTTATGGACGTCCGTTAAGATTTGTCGTAAAATTGCCTGTCCGTAAAATTCCGAAAAAAAATAAGACGTCCGTAAAAAAAATTGACAAAACGTGGAATCCCAACGTTTAAAAAATCATAAAAATCACATTTGTGATTGTGACATCTATTTTCTTGATTCACATTTTAATGTTTAAATTATTTTAGTGGCATCCCGCGCTTTATTAATAAACTGTAAGAGCTTTCTTGACAGCTGGAAAGTACAAACTTTAAATCACGCGATAAATTATTCATTGGTTATCAAACTCAACTACAGCTGTAAAAAGTAGATGATCCATCGACTGTTGAAAAGTTTATGTTGCTGTTCTTGCATTTTATACCAATGCAGTCGGTGCAATCAAGAAAAGAATGCTTATTAGCAAACAGAGTGCTGAAGCTCATGTCAGTACCAAAACCCACTAACAGAATATCGGTGTAACAGTCGGAAATTTCGGAACTGGCCCAGCTTTTTCCAAAAATTGTGTCTCCAGCAAATTTTGATTGTTCAGAGGCCGAGTTTATTGATTACCAAGTTGCGGATTTAAGCAATGTCAAGGCCGACTGACATCAAATTGGACAAATGACTAAACTAAACACATATTCTTTAAGCCTGAGAATTACTCTCTTAAGGCCTTAGCTATTACTTGGGCAATCTGCTCCATCTGTTGGGCAGTGCCATATAACATTGTCTGAACGTAGGACTCTCCTGCCCCCCTAACCTCCTCGGCAATGTCAAGCACGGGACATGACGTCAACAAGTGTGTGATCGTCTCGGAGGCTTGGCTGCAATGGCGGCAGTTTGAGTCCCTGTTATGATCTAGCCTGTTAAAGTACGATTTGGTTGGGCAATGCTCGGTGCGCATTTGGGTAACCAAACTCTGTTCCCTTCGATTTAGTCCCCACCACTGGTCTGATCTGCTAGGCCTGGGCATGTTAGCGAACACCCCTCTGGCAGTAGCTCCATCTTCCCACACCTGGCACCACTGTTCCCTAAAGTGGTCCTTAAGCCATGTCTTTGCGCCCAGGTATGTGACTGGGACATCTGGTTGGGGTTGGGCTGCTCCAGCTTTTGCCAGCGAGTCTGCTATCTCATTGCCTTCTACATCCACGTGGCTAGGGATCCATTGAACTGTGACCCTGCCACCAAGTCTCTCGAGTCTGCCTACGTCCTCCAAAATGGAGTCGACTAAGTGGGTGCTACGTTTCTCAGATAGCAGGACTTCGAGCGCTGATCTCGAGTCACAAAACAAGACCGTGTCGAGACCTACTAGTCCCGACCCTTGCAGTGTTAGGTGCACACTTTCCAGGGCCCTGTGAATAGCTTCAAGCTCCGCATCGTAGTTCGATGCTGTGGTCCCACAGGGTCCTGAAAGTTCCTCTTTTGGTGGCCCTCCTAATGGGTATAGGATGAGCGCACCATATCCTGCAGTTCTGTCACTTCGGCTGGCAGACCCATCCGTGTACACCTTCACTGGGGTTTCTGCGAACCCTTCGATCGTCTCAAGGGCAGCCGCTTTCTGTACATATTCAGGGCTGCGTTTCGTTACTGCCGTGTCAGTCATCGACAAATGTATTGTGGGACGTGTCATTTCCGCATGAGGCGGTTTAATTGGGACGCTAATTGTTCTGTGTCTATTTTGTGGAGGTTGAACAGTCCTATCAAGCTCTAGTACTTGATGCATGAACGAGGACCGTTTCAACCTCCCACGTCCGTCCCAATTATGTTGCATTAGGTAGCAGGGGTCCCTCGTGTCCAGCCTGCGATACCNGCTGGCAAAGGCTTGGACCGGCATGCTATAATCCATCACCGACCTCACACTTCCCAGGTAAAGAGCTCTGAGAGTGCTTGCTCCAGCGCCCCAGTTTGTGCAAGCTAACTTTTTCACCAGGTTGAGCTTGGCGGTTGCCTGGGAGCACAGGTCTTGTACAAAGTTATGCATTTGTACTTTCTGATCCAGTTGGACTCCCAGGTAAACCGGTTGTTTGTCCCATTTGAGCGCTACATCGTTCATTTTGAGCACTATCTCCTGTTTTAGAACGGTCCGGCCATTTGTGAATAACGAATAGACCGTCTTCTCGGTGTTTACTTCCATATGCCACCTCTGCATGTACCTACTGATAGCGAAAAGGTCGTGCTGTAGTAGCTGTTGCAGTCGGTGGATATCCTTACCGGTACTCCAGATTACCAAATCGTCTGCATACATGGCAGCGCTGGTTTGCAACAAACCAGGTAGGTCGTTGATGAAAGCCAAGAACAGTGTGCAGCTGAGCGCTGACCCTTGGGGCAGGCCCTGCTGCAGCGTTCTCTTATTTGAGGTTTCACTGCCGAAAGTTGTTGCGATCGTCCGGTTTGTAAGAAAACCTTTGATCCACCTGTACATATTTGCAGTTACGCCTAGGGCTTGTAATTTCAACAACAGACCGGACCTCCAGACCTTATTATATGCCTGTCGGAGGTCAAAAAATACTGCCACAGTATGCATTTTTTTCTGGAGCCCATCTGTTATGGACTGGAGAAGACGGAGCACTTGGTCGACCGGCTGCTTCCCTTTCCGGAAGCCCGCCTGGTTGATGTTCAGACTATTCGTATTCTCCAAATACCAATAGAGTCTGGCATTAACCATTCTTTCAGCTACCTTTCCCAAACACGATGTTAGGGAGATCGGACGGTAGCTGTTCAGGAGATCTCGATGTTTCCCCTCTTTGGGAATTGGGACGATGTTTGCGCTCAGCCAAGCTCCAGGCAGGGCACCCGTGGCCCACGTCCTGTTTATGATGTTCAATAGCGAGGACATTGCTATCGTGCCAAGGTTTTTAATCATCTCGTTATTGACTTTGTCTTGGCCTGGTGCCTTGGCGGTTTTGCACTTACTGATCGCTGTCTGCAATTCAGTCATAGTGAAAGGAGCGGTGAAGATATCAGCATGTGGTCCCCACTTCTGGGCCTGTTCTCCATGTTTCCGGAGATGGTTCAGGGTGCAGCTTTGTTTGGTCTCTTTCTGCTTCAAGCTCGCCTTTGCAAAATGCTTGTTTAGAGCATCGGCACACTTAGCATCTGTGGAAGCCGTGCCTGTAGTCGTTTGCAAGGGGCTTGGATTTTTAGTTTCCCCATACCAGAAAGAGAATCAATCAACTGCCACACCTTTCTGTCATCTGCCAGGTTGAGTTTCCCGCACGAACTAACCCACTCTGCCTTTTTTGCCTTGAGAGTTTCCTCCCGGACTTCGGCAGTCAGTCTATTATATGTGGCACGAGCAGCCACAGTTTTAAGTCTGGTCGCCTTTTTCCGGGCTTTCTTCCGTTCACGGACAAGTTCTGCCAGCTTTTTGTTCCAGAAAGGTCGGAACTTTCGATTCCTACACGTTCTCGGAATGGCCTTCCTTGCCATCGACAAAATCACACCCAAAAAGTCTTTGTAAGCGTTCTCGATTGACTTGGGGCTCTCTGAGCTCTCTGGTGAGCCCCCGAGCGTTCGTTCAATCCCTTCCCTGAATCTACTCCAGTCGGCTTTGCCGAACAGCCAGTGTCTCCTGGCAAAGCGTGCCTTCACCATTTCGATATTTATTTGAATGAGTATTTGTCTATGGTCACTACCAACCTCTGGCAACACTTTCCACTCCGTGTTTGCCTCCAGTTCCGCAGAGACTAGGGTCAAATCGGGTCGAGATAGGGCACTATTGCCTGTGTGTAATAGTGTGGGAACACTATTTTTGTCCTGTAATATAATAAAGTTGGTAGTGAGCTCCAACTCCTCTAAGTAACGTCCAGATGCGTTTTTGTCGGGGTATCCCAAGGCCTCTGTATGGGCATTGAAATCCCCTGCAATAATGTGGTTTTTAAACATCGTTGTGCCATGTGTTGGGAGGCACAACGTGTTTCTTGGTGTGTTATATATATTTGATATGGTAAATGTTTTACCAGCTTTAGTAATGCGGAGTGTCAGGGTATCTGTACCTGCAAGTACTTTGCTCTCTACAATCTCAGCTGTGAGGTTGTTCTTCACCAATGTGACCAGACCTCTGCAGTTCTTGCATGTACAGCGATATACTGAAAAACCCGTAACGTGCAATGGGTTCTTTTTCAGTAGAGTTTCTTGCAAAAGAGCAACGTCCACCATCTGGTCGTGGAGCAGCTTGGTTATTTCTACAATCTTACCCCTGACACCACAGCAGTTTAATTGCAGAATAGTGAGGTTTTTGGGGAGCTGAACCTTGGCAGCTAGCCTCTGAGGGCTTACAGTAGCACATAAGCCTGGTGTCGACCTGATCCCCGTCACCGACACACAGGGGAGGGGAGGGTTCGAAGTCCTCCCGCTTAGACAGTTATCAAGTAATCCAGCCATAATAATGAATGAACTGGGCGCTTTTTATTACCTTTTCCCAGTGTGTGCGTGTTTCCACACACACACTTTTGCCCTGGGAACTAGACATTTGAGTCGACTCCTTTCACGACGCCACTCATTCATGGTTTAGTGTGTCCGTTGCGGTTAAGCAAGGAATCCTTACAGACATTTTTGGCGTATTGCGCCAGGGTTATTAGTTTCAAGTGCAGCCGGTTCCACACCTTACTCATAGTTTGGACCACGTAGAGGTTAACCCTTTCCGAACCTGGACAAATGACTAGAAATTTCGAAAAACAAAGAGTACATATTTTCGCTACTTTCGAAGTTTGCACAAACAATGCTGGCGCTTGCACATGGAACAGCAAAAATAGAGCGCGTTTTTTTTCTGCTGTTAGTTTATCGAAAACCAACTTGAGAAACAAATTGTCTACCCCAATTTTGGAAAGTTTACTGACTCTGAGAAATGGACGGGAAAAATTACTCCCACAATGATCGACAGTGTAAATGTCGTAAGCAGGAAGAATTCCTGAACACTGTCAATAATGATGGTCATACAATAAACTAACGATATAGAAAATGTGGATGATAATAGAGACGTGCTCATATAGATACTTTACATTTTTTTAGCTGCATTGTTTGGATTATGCTTCGTATTCGTTCGTTTTAAGATTAACATTTTATGTTAAATGTGTCCGTAAAAAATTGCCGTAAATTGTGTTGAGAGTTCTTATATATTTGTCAGTAAATGTTATTTTATTGAGTTGGCTACTCTGCGAGGGGGGAGTTTAAGAATTGTTCACGTCACGTGCAAACACTCTGCTTTAAATCAAAGTTCCACTTAAAAATTTGATTTCTTACTGTTTATTTAACGACGTTTTACTTGGATTTACGCGCTTTACGATATTAAAGTGAAGCCTTACACTAAATACATACTAAAATGTTAAAAATAGTTATTGAAAAATGCTCATTTTCAAATAGAAAATACCTATTTTAAGGGGGATTTGAGTCCCACACAGCTTTGTGACGTACTGGAGGGGGGTGTACGTTTTTGTGACCAGGCGGGGGGGGGGGGTAAAATCTGTCAAAATCGCGAGATGTCATTTATGGACGGCCCTTATGGTAATTTCTGGACCAGAAAATTATAATTTTAAGAGGAGCAATTTTTTTGAGTAGCGTTAATCTAAGTTAGTATTGCTTAGAAGTGCTCCTAAAATTCAAACACATCCACAATAAAAAATAATTAAT
Source organism: Radix auricularia (assembly GCA_002072015.1). Lineage (NCBI taxonomy): Eukaryota > Metazoa > Mollusca > Gastropoda > Lymnaeidae > Radix > Radix auricularia. Next base: position 790,356 of record MUZC01004662.1, on the reverse strand, counting down.
GTATCTTATATTACTTTATAATATTTAGTACCATACTTTAATTTAAAGTTCAATCCGCAGAATATTTTTAAAGAAGATACACGTACTAGATTGTGATATAGGGGAGAAATTCATGGAAGAAATGTAAAAGAAAAATTAGCAAGCGTGCCTAATTCCTACATCCCATTTACTTTTCTGATTAATTGGGTAACAATAAAATGACAATTAAAAATACATTCGAGAAGAAAAGGGGGGGGGGAGAATCCATAGAAAACACGAGGAACCGTATAATCTACAAATGAACGAACTAGATTTTTTTTAAAAATAGATTACTGCAATTTTGTCTATTACTATTTAAAACCAAAATACGTAGCGTTTCCCGGGTTGTCATTAGTAGGGGGGAGGGGGGCATAAATTAAGCGCACCATTGTAAACACAAGGGTCATAAGACTTACACTAAGTTACACGCCAGCTCACTAAAAAGAAATAATAATCATAATAATTTAATTTCAGACTAAGACAGGATCCTTGACAAACGTGCACAGATAACTCCACAAAGATATAACTGCCCAGAGGAAAACCGCGAGCACCGATTGCTGCGGACACAGATCATGGCTGACACTGTATGCGGGGAAATATGGGCCGTTCACATATTATGTAACGCAAAAATGTTAATTTTTTATCCTCCCCTCATCCCTCATTATAACATTATGTAACACTAGTGTGAACCTTCCAATAATACATAAATAATAAATTTGCATCAACCCCTTCGGAGTTATATAATAATATGTGAACGGCCCCATCGCGAAATCTGGCCACTAACAAAATTTAAAAAAGCAAGTCTACGCTTAACTACCGAATCATTCATGTCATTCCCGAGTTAAGGAATATAATTCTAACAGATTTGCTTCACATTAGAAAACAAGAATTGTAATAAGAGATCAGGGTCGGTGCTGCAAAATAAATCCTCCCCCATACAGAGTCCCCCATTCTTCGGTAAGCTCAAAGCGAGTGTCTGTTCCCCATATAAATACCACCAATTGTGCTGTGTCCTGTACATCGGTATTTTCGTCAAACTAAGAGAGTACAACAAGAAGTATTTGCTTGCATCTCAAAGTTGGTGCATTAAATTGTCACTAACTTTTAACACGCCTGACTACAGTTCTCCTACTCCTTGATAAAGAAATGCTTTCAAATTTAGTTTTCTGCTCTGGACACATTCTGCTCGCTGCATCTGAAAAGCATTCCTCATGAACTCGCTGTCAGAAAATGACGTGTAATTTTTTACAATCGTCTGGGACAGCACCAAACTGGTATCGGTTGTAGCATCTTGAATTAAATTCTGATTGGTGAAAACAGTTTGCTGCTTCTTTAAATTATTAACCGATTACTGGCATTTCCTTTTTCCCTCCTTGTTCTTAAAATTGTGCCCGAAATCAAACTGTTTTGTTTGGTTGAAACTTTTTAAGTTGTACTCCTTAAAGACGCTCACACACTCATGGCACAGCAACTGATAAGTCACTTTTTTTACATAGCTCATATAAATAAAGAAAACTATATTTGGGCCCGCAGGGAGTAACAATTTAAATATTTTTTTCGCCTATTACCATCGCGAGAGTGTGCTCAACTATTTCACAAAGTTTAAAACTTTTGCCGACACGGGAAACTGGAGAATTAGTGATGAATCCGTTTTTGTATAGCTCAAATAATTTTTTTATAACTACATTTGGGCCCCCGGCTCCCCATGAGGGGCAATTTTAAAATTCATTTCCCCCACTTATCGCCATTCGAGCGTACTCAACAATTTCCTAAAGTTTGATTCTTCTACCTTCACGGGAAATTTGAGAATTAATGATGAGTCAGTTTTTATATAGCTCATATATATGGGGGGGGGGGGTAGAAACTACATTTGGGTCCCTGGCCCCCAGTGAGTGATAATTTAAACATAGTTTTAGCCTGTCAACACCCCGGGAGTGCACTTAACAACTTCCCAAAGTTTAATGCCTTTACCTACACGGGAAACTGAAGACTTAATGATGAGTCACTTTTTTTATATATGTCGTGTAAGTAAGTAGCTACATTTGGGCCCGAATTATTTTTTCGGTTAAAAGCTTGAAATGATTACTTTACTAAAAATGATAATTTTAAATAAAAACTGTTTGAGGAATACGTTTAAAAACTCTAAACATATTTCGCTATTCAACTTTGGCAGCCTTTGCCTTAACCGACTTGGAGTAAAGTTTACAAATCTACAGCTGTTTGTCTCCTTCACTTCTCAAGCGGCAATTTGTTTACACATCAACGTTTATCATAAACACACAATGATGAAGCTTTATAAGCCAACAAAATATGGGATTTGAATACTGTAAATATGATACAACATTTTATTTAAAAAAATTACTTCAATTTTAAAGGAAATATAACACAGAAAATTCCATTTTTTTCTCATATTTTATTATGGCTAAATAAATCATATTACAACTGCATATTTTCACAGTTGTTTTAATTCTTTAGCTTATATTGTTGCAAGTCAAGCCAAAGTAAGTGCTTATCACATGTTGTTGATGTTAATAACATTTCAGATGTTGTTTTACTAATTTATACGTATTTAATGTAATTTTCCCCCTTCGATGTTACCGTTGTGTTATAGTTTTAAAAACATTCACAAAGTAGATTTTTACTACCAAAATGGGGAATGCGCGCAAAATTTAATTTTTAAAAGAGAGAAACATTTTTCATTTCACTGCATATCTTAGAGAAACCTACCAATGCATTTATTGTTTTTGATAAACAAAGTCACGATTACTAGCAACAGGTTAACCGGCCTACTTATCGATACTCTATAAATAGATTAAATGCAAAGCAGAGCAGACGCCAAACAGCAGGACGACTTTGGTGTGATCTGAAAGAGAATAAAGTCGATTACTTATTTAACGATGACTAGTAAATGGACCTAGACTGATCTCTTACAATTTCTTTAAGCTGATTAGTATTGTAACCACGCTCAATAAAAATCGTGCCAAATGAAACAACAAAAATATCTTTACGTCTGATCAAACACGAGTTAAAATATTACTGTAGCCGTTGACTCGGGTAAGTATTGGATCATTGAAATTTCATTAAAAAAATTATGGTAGTACCTTGCGCTTTGTGTGTGTAATTGATTGTGGGGTGGGGTAGGGGCATGTTTGTGGGGCTGTCACATGTTTGTGGGGCTGTCGCGTGTTTGTGGGGCTGTCACATGATGTGGGGCTGTCACATGTTTGTGTTGCTGTCACATGTTTGTGGGGCTGTCACATGTTTGTGGGACTGTCGCAGCCCGTGTGTAAAAATAATAAAGTGAGCTTATAATTTTAATTGACTCTCGCGACGGTGTTTTGCGCTTAAGTGACACATTGTCACAATAATAGTATATTATATTGTCATTGTTATCTTTTCCTCATCCAAAAATCACTATAAGTTGAGAAAAAATAACTTTCGGTTACCATAACATGACCCCTGTCTGTCACCATAACCTGACCCCTATCGGTCACCATTACCTGACCCCTGTCGGTCACCATAACCTGAACCCTGACGGTCACCATAACATGACCCCTGTCGGTCACCATAACCTGACCCCTGTCGGTCACCATAACCTGAACCCTGTCGGTCACCATAACATGACCCCTGTCGGTCACCATAACCTGACCCCTGTCGGTCACCATAACCTGACCCCTGTCGGTCACCATAACATGACTCCCGTGAGTCATTATTATCTGACTCGCGTCATTTGCCCAAACACCAGCTGAATTAACTCGGGTTATAAACGTCTTAAAATATGATTTGAGAAACGAAGGTGGGACGGAAGTAGATGATAAACTGACCGTTGAGACACACTGGACCATCAATGAGAAAGCTAATCCCACAAACCATTTCGAAATCTATTCATTTTAATTTCAGATATAGTATCTTCCGCTGGGAAACGTTCAGAGATTTTAACCCCCTATCCCCATCACTATTACCCTCTCTGCCATTCACCAGTTCCATTATGGAGCAAAAGTTACCTTTACAAATATTGTTTCCCTTGTTACTTGAGAATAGTTTGTTTTTGTAGGCTGCAGATTCTGTTGAGATATAAAAGAAAGACCTGACAGCCCCATTAAAGTGAATGCTATGTAGTTTATTTTATGCAAATGAAAATTTAAATAATACACAGTGAAATATCGATTTACTAAATATTTGGCCCTCAGTTATCGCATAGACACGTGAAAACAATAGACTCACCAAAGATGGAATAGACACATGACAACAATAGACTCACAAAAATATGGAATAGACACATGACAACAATAGACTCACAAAAAGATGGAATAGACACATGGCAACAATAGACTCACCAAAGATGGAATAGAGGCATGAAAACAGACTCATAAAGATTGAATAGAGGCATGACAACAATAGACTCACCAAAGATTGAATAAAGGCATGACAACAATAGACTCACCAAAGATTGAATAGACACATAGACTCACCAAAGATGGAATAGACACATGACAACAATAGACTCACCAAAGATTGAATAGACACATAGACTCACCAAAGATTGAATAGACACATAGACTCACCAAAGATGGAATCTACTGAGAAGTTGCTACTGACGGCCACGGGAAAGAGATCCTGGGTCGGATCGAGCTTGTTCGAGTATCGAAGTCTTAAAACCGTGTTTTTGAACTTCTTCAAGGGTCGTATCGGGATCCAGATGCTGTAATCATCCATGACCTTGGGGGCGCAGTTGCAGTCGAGCGTGAAGTAGGTCTTGGCGTAGGAGTCCAGAAACCATTTAGAGCAAATGTTTCGGGCGATCGCACAATACTGAAAGGCATGCAACTTACTCGTTTACATGTAACACAGGGCGCGAAGTAATTGAAAATGTAATTGATGATTATTGCATTAAAATTATGACTGGTCATGATTACATGTTTGTTTGGTCATGATTACATGTTTGTTGGTCATGATTATATGTTTGTTGGTCATGATTACATGTTTGTTGGTCATGATTACACGTTTGTTGGTCATGATTACATGTTTGTTGGTCATGATTATATGTTTTTGGTCATGATTATATGTTTGTTGGTCATGATTACATGTTTGTTGGTCATGATTATATGTTTGTTGGTCATGATTACATGTTTGTTGGTCATGATTATAGGTGTGGTTAGTCATGATTACATGTTTGGTTGGTCATGATTACATGTTTGTTGTTCATGATTACATGTTTGTTGGTCATGATTACATGTTTGTTGGTCATGATTACATGTTTGTTGGTCATGATTACATGTTTGGTTGGTCATGATTACATGTTTGGTTGGTCATGATTATATGTTTAGTTGCAAATGATAACAGTTTTTTTTGGCATTGAGGTAACGCAAACTAGGCATTTGTGGTTAATCTGAAGTACATTTGGAATAGCTGAAAACAAATTGTGGCTCTCCACAAAACTCCAACTTGTTGTGCCCTGTTGGTAACCAGGAAACAGAAAGCATCGGACGATAAAATGTGTCATTTTACAAACCAGAAAACGTCATACTTCATTTCGAATAGATACTGTAACAGACCAGGTTTTGCTAAAACAAAATTTTCAACATGCATAAGCAGTTGCTTGTGGTCACTGAATACCCAAGATATATCTAGCAATAGATTTCAGCCATGAAATAACATTGCCTGTAAAAGCAGATGTTATACATAAAAAGGACCTTTCAAATCTTTATAATTTTCAATACAATTAAAAAAAAATGGATGAATGAAAATATCTGAGAATGTATTGGTGATTTTTTTTTTTTTTTTTTTTTTTTTTTTTTGGGGGGGGGGG
>MUZC01004662.1:758274-769966 GCA_002072015.1 Radix auricularia | reverse complement strand
CCCCCCCTAGGTGCGTGACGTCATTTATGGACGGCCCCTAATGAGTTTTGATCAATGGTCCGTTAACTTTAAGGGGAAGTAAGTCAAAGCGATTCAGAAAGAAAACTTCATTACTCAAAAAAAAAAAAAAAAGAAGCGCCTGTTTGCTAAGTAAAATAATTAATACATTTTGGTGTAAATATGCAACAATGTTTCGGGGTGTCTCTATTCATTTGTGTATGTTACCGCATATTTGTATCGCCCTGTGTGTATCTCTGCGTGTGTGCTTGTAACGCACAGTTTGTGTGCTGTATTCCTCATGTAATTACAAACGCTCGCACGTCTCTGTGTCACAATATGTATTTGGATGTGCGTGTAAATAGATTGGAACATAGACATTTATGCAAGAGAAGAAAAAAAATGTAAATCATCAGCATAAAGAATGGATTTAAAAAAAATTGTTTTAGCTTCTACTTCTAAGGAATTGTTTGTAATGTCTGCCTGCATCACCCAATACCTTAGGGGGTCGTCCATAAATTACGTCACCCAGCTTTGGGTGGGTGGGGGGTGAGGGGTCGCACGTAAGTGACGTTGTGCTACGAGTTACGAGGGGCAGGGGATGTTTAATTACTGTGACGTCATGTCAAAACGCGCAGCTTTATATAAAAGTTAATCATAAATAATTCATTGCTTCAAATTCATTTAATGACTTTTTAAATGTATAACGCTAAAAACACACTTATAAGACAATAAAGTGATCTGAAACATGCTCCGTATCAAATGGGGCATACGGCTTTTTTAAAAAAGATTTTTTTTAGTTGATGTTATATTTGAAGAAGGGGGGGTGGTCAAAACTTTTGTGACGAGATGTGACAAGGGGTGGGGGAGAGGGAAAATATCCCAAAATTGCGTGACGTCATTTATGGGCATCCCCTTTTGTTCTTGTTAGCATTACTTTAAAAAAATAACAACGACACGTTTTAGCAACACAAAAGAGAAGTGTAAAATGTGGGGTGGGGAGAAGGGGTTGCCAGGTAGTTCCGTTTTTATGGCAATGAACGCTGCACGCCACGTGGCAGTTGTTAAGTCACCGTCAATCAAACTGGGGTAAGGTCTAACGATCGGCCCGTCATATGAAAGATTCGTTTTTTATTGGCAATAGGAAGTTATCGGTCTTGAGTGCTGTCACGTGATGTGTGCTTGCAGGAGTCAAGGGAATGAGGCGACAGGTAGAAACGGGGACGGGGATGGGGGATGTTTTTCTAAAACATGTGTTACCATATAACAGGGTTGGATTTCGGTTAATCTGAAGTAGATTTCTTTTCCTTTTTTTTAAAAAATAGATTTGAAAAATTAAATATTTAAGAGCAAAATTTATTCGTTATCAGCTTTGATCGCACACACATAATTCCTAATAACAAAAGAATAATCTAAATTGAGAGAGAGAGAGATAAAGAGAGAGAGAGAGAAAGAGAGAGATACAAAGAGAGAGTGAGACAGAGATAGAGAGAGAGAGAGAGAGAGAGAGAGAGAGAGAGATCTGTTTTTGTACTGTACATTTTAAGATAAGAAATAACGTTAGTACCGATTTTTTAAAATTACGTCTTTAACCACTTCTAATAACTTTATATAGTACAGCCTTCGGTCGGAGTTAATGAACAGAGAAGATGTTACAACCTCGTCCAATGGTGTCAGAGGGTATATTTGGGTGATCATTCTCCAATGTCAGAGGAACCTGACTTCTGGTTCAACACCAACTTTTCAGATGCTCTCTTTGTTTCTACTGTTTGTTCTCGGCATCATCTGAAAGCTAGACCCCGAGATAACTACCGTTCGTCATCTAGGACATTGGGCAGCGATGGTCAGGAGCGGCGTTTGAGGGTGGCAACTGTGGCGACTGCCCCAGGCCCCGCGCTTAGGTAGGCCACGCGCTTACCTAACGCCGCCACTGGCGATGGTCAACCGTTTTCTGATCTCAACATTGGTTTTCTTCTTGTTCCAAAAACTTTTTGCTATTTTTGACAACTCTTCCTGCAAAATGATCTTTAAAAAAAAACACACACACACAATAAAAAGACATTCCTGTATTCTCCTCTAATTCTACACTAACCTAAACTAAGGAGGTGCTTTTTGCTAGAATAGAGAAAATGCCCCACACTTTGTTAAAGTCTTGTTGGGATCGCTCAGTCAATGCAGAAAGTAAAGGGGTCAATAAGGCAAGGATAAAAAATGATAAGGTTTTCGGAATTATGCAAACTTCACACCACATGAACGTCATGTTTTCTCTCACATTTCGACACCTTTCCTTTCAGTATCTTTGTCTGTGTTACCATTATAAACCTTTGTCTGTGTTACCATTATAAACCTTTGTCTGTGTTACCATTATAAACCTTTGTCTGTGTTACCATTATAAACATTTGTCTGTGTTACCATTATAAACCTTTGTCTGTGTTACCATTATAAACCTTTGTCTGTGTTACCATTATAAACCTCTGTCTGTGTTACCATTATAAACCTTTGTCTGGGTTACCATTATAAACCTCTGTGTGTTACAATTATAAACCTTTGTCTGTGTTACCATTATAAACCTTTGTCTGTGTTACCATTATAAACCTTTGTCTGTGTTACCATTATAAACCTTTGTCTGTGTTACCATTATAAACTTTTGTCTGTGTTACCATTATAAACCTTTGTCTGTGTTACCATTATAAACCTCTGTGTTACCATTATAAACCTTTGTCTGTGTTACCATTATAAGCCTTTGTCTGTGTTACCATTATAAACCTTTGTCTGGGTTACCATTATAAACCTCTGTGTGTTACCATTATAAACCTTTGTCTGTGTTACCATTATAAACCTCAGTCTTACCATTATAAACCTCTGTCTGTGTCACCATTATAAACCTTTGTCTGTGTTACCATTATAAACCTTTGTCTGTGTTACCATTATAATAAACCTTTGTCTGTGTTACCATTATAAACCTTTGTCTGTGTTACCATTATAAACCTTTGTCTGTGTTACCATTATAAACCTCTGTCCGTGTTACCATTATAAACCTTTGTCTGTGTTACCATTATAAACCTCTATGTGTGTTACCATTATAAACCTCTGTCTGTGTTACCATTATAAACCTCTGTCTGTGTTACCATTATAAACCTCATCTGTGTTACCATTATAAACCTCTGTCTGTGTTACCATTATAAACCTCTGTCATGCTCATGTCTTCTCTTTATGACTGATGTCTTCCTCGGGTGTAAGTTGTATTTTTAAAAAAAATTTACCTTTTGTTTTTCATGTTTGTTCGCCGCGGAAAACTTCTTGTGAAAATATTATCAAGCTTTTCTCATAGTCCAGACATTTTGGAACTTGCCAAAATATCCGTGCTGGCCGCTTTGTCTTGGTAGTGAATTTGATGCAACCACATTTGATAGAACCCGTAGAGTTTATATTCAAAACTGGTCAAAGCTCTACAGCCTCTCTGAAATGTACCAAGCCCGTGCCTCTGATAGGCTTTTGGTGTTGTGCTTTAACAGAGTGTAGAATTAATCTACACAAGTTTGTTCAACACAGCCGAAGTTGCTGCTACCCACACATTAGAAGTCAGAGCTACGTTGTTGATGTTGTTGTAGTTGGTGTTTTAAATATATGTATACAAACAAGCAAAGCCCCTCCTAGGACAGTCCGTCGTCGTTTCGGTGTCATGTTGTCTAGGAGTAACAGTATTTAATTGGAGTGACATTTCAAGATGGAACACAATAACGAATGATGACAAAAATACTGCACCAAAAACAACTCGTTTTGAACGTCCGGGTACATTTGTCAAATATGTAAATGAGATATAATTTTTCATCGCTTTTGTTTGGCAGTAGGAGTCTGTTGGAGGTTGAGGGATCGGACTAACAACTGTCTTTTATTATATAGTATATCGTGTGCCTAATTTCTGAAGTTTGCTGTTTAACTTGTTTTACACCAATGGCCATTCCTATCTCTTTACATGCACGGGGAGAGTGGAGCGATTAACCGCTGTTCACCTCTCTCTTAATGTGACGTCAAGGCAACATCGTCAAACAATAACAACAGTTGTTTTTTTAAAAACTCGGCATCTCTATAAAAAATTTATATATATATAAAAGTTTTTTTTTTAAAAAACTACACGCTGACCTTTGCATGATGTCTGTCAATGTAATATGCTAACCGAACAACTATTGAGAATAAAATTGTGGAGAGAGTTATTTCCAGAACCCTGCTGGTGGATGGGGATACTTCAGAGAACTCGCCGTATAAGGTTAATGCACTGTGCATGTTGCCATGAAAGAACTGTGTGATTGCGAGCAGTCTTGAGTGATCATGAATTTTTATGCAAGATACTGTAGGCCTACGTTATCTCAAAGTATGTTGTCTGGTTGACGAGAACTTCGCAAACAGGACAATGCTGCTCACGAGACTTCTCGTGTAAAATTGCGGATTGTAAAAATATCTTCTATAGTTGGAGGACCACAACGATAGCCAGCCACACTGGCACTCAGCCACACTGTCACTCAGCCACACTGGCACTGGCACTCAGCCACACTGGCACTCAGCCACACTGGCACTCAACCACACTGACACTCAGTGTCAGCAAGTTCTCACAGATGACATGCGGGTGAAAATCTCACTAACTTCATATGTTATAACAAATCCTATATAGTAAAAGGAAAGTTGACTTCGTGTTCCTCCATAGCGATTGGTCCCTCAAAAACATACAGACTTTTACAGCCAATCAATAGCGGAGAAAATGTATTCTCATTTCCATATCGAACAAATTTACGCGGATGTTCAAAACGAGTTATTTTTGGTGCAGTATTTTTGTCATCATTCAGTTCTGTGTTCCCGTCTTGAAGTGTGTCACTCCTGCTAATCAATACTGCTACTCCTAGACAACATGCCACCGAAACGATGGCGGAAAGTCCTAGCACGAGCTTTTCTGCTCGTATATAATATAAATACAATCATCGCGGCGACCTTTTTTCTTGTTGGTACAATGTCTTTATGTCGGTGCCTCTCACATTGAGTGAGGACCACTGTTAAAGATACACATACTGGGAGATGTTCAATTGAAATTATTAGGAATGTTTAATAATAAAAATAACAATAATAATTATTGGGGCTGCGGAAATTAACGATTAATTTCTCTATTAAAATTTTATCGATTAAATATCTATTAAAGTAATGTTCGATAAGAATTCGATAAACATTTTAGAAAATAGTTATAATATTTTTTACTTCGCTTTATTAAAAATAATTAATGAAAAATATAATAGCTCAAAACACATGATCTGTATCGCTGAGGAACATAGTACAACAGTCCATAGCAGTTAGAAACGTTAAAATATTATTTTTCTATGTCTATGAGACAGGGGAAACAACTCAATAAAACGAAAAATGTCAATTACCTGTTTTTGCTACTTCCCTTGATTCGAAATTGACGATTAATTCATGAAATTAAACGATAATTTTTCAAAAGTTAACAATTAAATAATACTAAAATATTACAACTAATAATAAAAAATCATGTTAAGCCTGGTCCCTATTGGAACTCAGGACGTGTTAGCGCATTTTCGTATTATGTATCAGTACTTATGTTAGATATCAGCATTATGTAGTTATCAGTAATTGTGTTTAGATTTTAGACATATTTTTATGAATTTTCTTGTGTAATGAATATACCTGACATTTTTTTTTATTTAAAAGTCATTTCTTTACATTTTAAAATTTTTTATGTTCTCTTTAATCTAACTACAAGTCACCACAAATGATGACGTAAAACTCTCTAAACTTTTACACATATTCTAATGACGTCAACTAAAAAAAAAAAACTAATTCTTTTGCACGCTTTCGCACCACTCTTCAATGCTTGGAGAACTATGTGTTCGACTTCCGGCAATGGCGGCCGTTCACTGCGCTAGTGTTACCTCTCGATTCGAAATATTTTTTGGTAGTTTTAACGGGGTTTTTTAACGGATCGAGTAACTGAGTGTTGATGCACAAATGGCAGGTCAGGACATACAAAAAACATATATACATCATGGGTCTAGGACTTATGGATGCTGTGATCAAGGGTGATGACGGACGGACGGACAAAACGGGTGCAATAGCGCACTCGACTTCTCGAAAATGCGCTAAAAATACCCAAAGCAGCATGTGTACATTGCAGTTCACATTAACTAAATCTTTCTGTAAAATATTTATATAATATGAATGCTATACGAAACACTATAGGAACAATTAAATCATTAAATTATTTTCCAAGAAACAATCAGCGAAGAAAACTAAATCAAATGTTAGTTTGCTATGCGAAACTACATAGACACATAAATATAAATGCTGGCGTATTTTTGCTAAAAATGTGACAGAAAATTTATTAAGAACAATCAGTAATGTAATCAGTTATACTTAGAGATATAATTCATTTTTTATGTTTGATTTGTGTATACTGTCTTCAATATAAAAAAAAGCTTGCAGGGAATTTAGGTCAGTTTTATTGTAACAAAATGTATGACATTTTTCTTAAATCCAGGGGGGGGGGGAGAAAGGCCCTCTCCCCCCACCGCCTATGCCAATCGGTGTAATCCTGATAGTTTTGTCTAATCTACCATTATTAAAAATTAAAATTAAGAGGAATAGAAAGCAATAATATAAAATAAAACATGTTTAATTACAATTGAGACACGTTTGCAGCAATAAATAAGGATCTTCATCCACTGCTTATAATTATCACAAATTACTCGCTATGTATTCACAAGCAACATACAAAATCAACAAGTTGCCAATACTTTCAGGTCCAATATACATTTTTTTTTCTTTTCAAGCACATGGACAACATTTTATTGAAGTATCATATAACTCCGCTGCGATTAAATTATAAACATTTCCAAATTAAAGTGTCTTTATTTTGATTGTCTTAATTTAAAATTAATAGAGAATAATTGAAATACATATTACACCGAAGTCCATTGGTTTTAAATGTTTTTAGTTTTTTTCTCAGAAGATTGCTGCTGACTAATACATTCGTTGTTTGATCTACCTGTTGTTGTATATCCAGGCTTACATGGGCTTTTACTTTCTTTGTAATGGACTGATGACACCCTAAAACCTTTATTATTTTAAGCTGTATAGGTCGGTCATTTTTTCAAGTAAAATACTGTTTCAAGTAATATCTAACTGATTGCATAAGATATACTCATCCTCAGAAAAAAAGATGTAACAATTATACTAAAAGTACAGACAGTTGTAGGTAAGAGCGATGTAGCATTTGTATTTAGTTTATACCCGCCTGTAGTTTGATATAATTCCAAAAAACAGTACGATTCTCTTATTTAATAATGCATTGAATAGGTTAATTGTTACAGAAAGATATTGTGAAATACATTTCGTTCATCTGCCAAGACCTGACTCAGTACTGACTCTGTGCTGACTCAGTAAAGTTCTGGGAGATGGCAAACTTTTCAGTCGTGACACACTTTTTCAGGAATCATTATTTGAGACTTTTGGAAAATCCAAGTGGAATGCCCTATCGAGCCTAACTGAGAGAGGATGACACCGAAACAAATTATTATCATTAGAATAGCTTGAAGTTTTTCATGCATGAATATTATATTTCATACTTTTATGTGAGAAGGCAGTAACTATAATTTCGAACTTACATTTCATACATAAAACGTAAAAATAGCGTTGGGTTTAGTTAGTGATATTTGTGTTTGTAAATTATAGAACTACTTAAATCAATAGTTTTATTTACTCTTAAATCCTCAATCCTTAATTTTCTATCCGGCTCTCCAGCATCCTTCCGTCTCGCGAGACGATGGTGCATCACCGTTGGGTTGGGTTGCATTTCCTCGAGTGACTATGCAGTCCTATCCTTGAGTGACAGTCTTTGCCACAGTTTTTACACACGAGTTCTGTGCTTCCAAATGTTTTGGCCTTTCTCCTAGCTCTTCTGTCTGCAGCCTCCTCCATTCTTCGCTCCTCGGCTACCATGACGCCCTCATTGACAACTGCGCGCCACGTAGATCGGTCTTCTGCCTTACACTCCCAGTCACTTGTATGTATTTTGGCTGCTTTCATGTCCCTTTGACAGACATCTTTAAATCGCAAGCGTGGGCGACCTGTTTTCCTCTTTCCTGAAGCAAGTTCACCATATAGGAGGTCCTTCGGGATGCGGCCGGGGCTCATTCTTTTGACATGTCCTAGCCACCTCAGGCGTCTTTCACTAAGAATTGAGAACATGCTTTGGGTATTGGCACGCGTTAGTACCTCACTATTAGGCACTTTTTCTTGCCATTTAATACCAAGGATGCGGCGCAAGCATCTCAAATGGAAGCTGTTAAGCTTACGCTCTTGTGATGTATAAGTGGTCCATGTCTCGCTCCCATATAGTAGTGTACTGATGACACAGGCTCGATAGACGCACAGTTTGGTTTTCTCCGTTAGCTTGGTGTTTTGCCAGACCCGCTTATTTAGTTTAGCCATTGTTGCGGCTGCCTTGCCAATTCTGCTGTTTATTTCTTCTTCAATGGACAGTGTATTGGAGACCTTGGATCCCAAGTAGGTGAAGCTGTCCACAACCTCCAAGTTTTCATTATCGATATTTATGGTAGGAGGAGGTCGAGTGTCTTGGGCCATGATGTTTGTCTTTTTCAAGCTGATTTGCAGACCAAATTCTTTGCAGGCATTGGAGAAGCTTGACACGAGTTGTTGCAAACCAGATTCTGTATGTGCTGTTAGTGCCGCATCATCCGCAAATAGTAGCTCTCGAATTAGGACATCCGTCGTTTTGGTCTTGGCTCGGAGGCGGGCAGTGTTGAAAAGTCCTCCATCAGCTCTGGTATGTAACCAGATTCCCTCACTGCTATCCTTGAATGCGTATCGAAGAAGTACAGAGAAGAATATTGCGAAGAGTGTTGGTGCGAGTACACAACCTTGTTTAACTCCGCTGCTGACAGGGAAGGCCTCTGACTTAGCTCCATCGAACTGTACTGTGCCAAGCATATTTTCATGGAACTGTCTGATGATGGCAAGTAGGTGAGGGGGACATCCAATTTTTGCCAGTATTTGGAATAGCCCGTTGCGACTGACTAAGTCGAAGGCTTTTGTAAGGTCCACAAATGCAATGTATAGTGGCATCTGCTGCTCTCTGCATTTTTCCTGGAGCTGTCGTATGGAGAACACCATGTCTATGGTAGACCGACCGGACCGGAAACCACACTGAGATTCTGGATAGACGCGGGATGCTAGGCTTTGTAAACGTTTTAGTATAACGCGGGCAAAGGTCTTTCCTACAATACTAAGGAGTGAAATGCCGCGATAATTATTGCAATCACTCCTATCACCTTTGTTTTTATATAGTGTCACTATATTTGCATCCTTTAGGTCTTGGGGGATGTAGCCCTGTTCCCAGCAGAGGGACAGAATCTCGTGCAATGGTTGGAGTAAAGCTGTCTTGCCACTCTTTAGAACCTCTGGTGGTATTCCATCATTCCCAGGCGCTTTTCCACAAGCTAGACTGTCAATTGCTTTGCTCAGCTCTTCCTGTGTGGGCACGACATCAAGTTCTTCCATGAGTGGCATATCTGGGATGTCATCTAGAGCGGTGCTGGAGACTGTGGTAACTGTTGAATACAATTCCAGATAATGCTCAACCCACCGTTTTAGCTGTGCTGCCTGGTCTTGAATAATTTCTCCATTTTTGGACTTTAGGGGAGCAGCTTTTGACGTCAAGGGGCCCGTTGCCTTTTTGATGTTTTCGTACATGACTTTTGCATTGCCCATGTCTGCAGCTGATTGTATACTGGAACAGAGCTTAAGCCAGTAGGTATTGACACATTTACGTGCAACCTTTTGGGCAAGTGACTTAGCTGTTTTTAAAGCATGCAAATTGTCAGGTGTAGGCTTTTCCTTGTAAGCCATAAGAGCTTTCCTTTTTGCTTCAGTGACGGGTTTCATCTCGTCCCAATGTTCATCAAACCAGTCCGTGTTTTTGTGAGATTTTTTGCCAAAGGCTTGTATTGCGGATGTATAGATTGTGTCTCTCAGTTGCGTCCATTTGGAGTCAATGGTGACGCATGGGGACATCTTTGAGAGACTTTCCTTCACCTTGTCTTTGAACAGCTGCGCTATCGCAGGGTCTTTCATGCAGGAGGTATTGATGCGTGGACTTCCCTTTTTCTTTGTGTGGTACGAGTTTTTCCTCATTATTCGTACTTTGCTGGCGACAAGGGAATGATCCGTGTCACAGTCGGCACTGTGATAGCTGCGAGTGAGTAGGACGCTAGCTAGTTGTGCACGCCTGGTGATAATGAGGTCCAGCTGGTGCCATTGGTGGGATCGAGGGTGTCTCCAAGATACTTGATGTATATCCTTGCACTTGAAGAAAGTGTTGGTCACACACAAGCCTCGTGAGCAGCACAATTCCAGAAGCCTTTGTCCATTTTCATTTAACTTTCCTCTTCCAAATAGTCCAAGGCAGGTGGGCCAGGCTTCGTGGTCGCTCCCCACTCTAGCATTGAAATCTCCTAGGAGATAGATTGCCTCGTCTTTGTGGATGCCGGCTATTGCCTGGTCTAACGCTCCATAGAACTGGTCCTTCTCTTCCGGAGTTGAATAGAGTGTTGGGGCATACACACTAAGAATGTTTGCTGGGCCCGCAGTTGTTCTGAGTCTTAGAGTGAGGATCCTCTCCGTGCCTGATGACGGTGGTTCAATGGATGGTAGAAGAGTGTTTTTAACAGCGAAACCCACACCATGCTGTCTAGGTTCGTCTTTCGGTCTGCCTTGCCAGAAGAAGGTGTAATTGGCCTCTTTGAGTGAACCGTTGTCTGGGAGCCTGGTCTCCTGAAGGCATGCTATGTCAATCTTTAGCCTTTTAAGTTCTCTATCGATTATTCCTGTCTTCCGTGTGTCGTTTATGGACTGCAGATCATCAGTGATGCCGGGACACATAGTCCTCACGTTCCAGCTAGCGATTCGAAGAGCTGGGGTCTTCTTTTTCTTTTTTGTATTTCTTGGTGCAGGGCTTAGTGGCCCACTTGTTGAGTGGTACTCTAATCTCCACGCACCCAGTGGAGAAGGCAGGCCATGACGGGATAGCACCTATTTGACTGGGGGCTGCCCAGTTTGAGGCGGGCGGTAGCTGTCCAGTGAGACATTGGTAGTCTCTCCCACCGTCGGAAGCAGCCCCTGGCGCCTAGCTCTACGTCAATTGAGCTTTGGCTTATAACCGGTAACTGCTGCTTCCCGTGTTTTGTCGACACCTTGCGGCGACGCTGGAGTGTCCTCTCCAGAGGTGATGCAAGCCTGGGCGGGTATTATGGAGAATTAGCTGCTGCCCATACAGCATATCCCCCCTCTCCACGTCAATGGTGTAACCAAGGGAACGACTTGCGTCGATGCAGCTTGGCTGCCATTGGCGTCGCAGGAGCTGCCGGTATGTACATAAGTCTTATGTATAGACCGCCTGTAGGTGCTCCAATTCCTGATTTTCTTTCAGGGTTTACTCCCTTAGCCTTTCCCGCAAGGCAGGTATAGCCGCAAGGCAGCGGAGGATTTGTATTCGGAGTTTCCTTCTCCTAGATGAACTACCAGCCAAGGTTTTAACGAGCATCATCTACCCGTAGGGGTGCCAGAACCGGGGTTTGAACCCGTGACCGATTTTTATTTTTATTTTAGAATTGTTTTT
>MUZC01004662.1:705443-730334 GCA_002072015.1 Radix auricularia | reverse complement strand
TTTTTTTTTTTTTTTTTTTTTTATAAATTTTAATTATTCTGTTAATAAAAAGTATATTTTTGTACGAAAGTGTGACGTACTTTAGGGGGGGGGGGTCCCGAGATTTGTGACAGGGGGAGGGGGGAGTTAAAAATGGTCATAAATAGCGTGACGTACTTTATGGACGGCCCCTCAATTTATCAGAACATATAGTTCGTCAAATGATTTCTCTGAGACATTTTTGAATTCGGTTTCAAATCATTATTATTATTATTATTTTTGACGCATCTTATTTTTAGAAAAGTACTGCTAATACTTACATGGTACATTTATTGAACTATATTTATGCACTTAGATCTTTATTTAAATTAAAATTAGTTTTGGGGACCACTTACAATGAATATCATCCGATTGTGCATCAAAAATATTGTGCGTGATTGATTCTTTGCATTACAATTAATTGCCAATGATAAAAGGAATAAAGTCATTTAGGACAAATTCATGCAGGGGTTCTGATACAGTGATTCATGCAGGGGTTCTGATGCAGTGATTCATGCAGGGGTTCTGATACAGTGATTCATGCAGGGGTTCTGATACCGTGCGTCACAAACCATTCAGTCGTAGCCCGTCAACACACAAGATGTGTTCTGAGTGTTAACACGTTTTTTTTCACTGCCCTTTCAAAAAGCAATCGCATTGTTTCACGGAATGACCGCATGCTTTCAAAGGGCCTAGTCATATCATCGCGGTGGTTTAATAATAGAAATATCAGAGTAGGTCAGTAGGTCAAATTTTATTCAGATATTTATCAAACATCCGGGTATTCGGTAAGTACATATCTCAAAAGATATTTTTAATGAATGGACAAAAGAAAAAAAAACAAAAACAAAAAAAATATATATATAAAAAGTTGTTTATAAATTTATAAGCAAAATTCAAAATTATTGTTACTAACATATATATTTATCCTGAAAAATATTGCTTTACCAAAACTTGTATAAAATTCGTAACAATACATTATAAGATGTTACTTTTTAATGTCTGAGGAATGACGAATACTATGGACTATCTTAAATGTAATTAAATATGCAAAAACGATATGTGAAATGGTTTAAGTATAAAATTGAAGACGTATAAAATCGAGCAAATTATACAACATTGACAAATCAATACAGACGAAACCAATGTTCCGTCTAAAGTTCTTTAGTCCGTGTGCAAAGTAAAGAATAAAAATAAAAAAAAAGAAAGAAAAAAAACAAGAAAAAAAACAAAACAACTCGTTTGCCAAGTGGCACAGTATTTTTTTTCTTCTCAATTTTGTACACAATATGATGTGCGGTAATTCATAACTTCTGCGCGGTGTTGGACAGATATCTGCGCCGCCGCGGAGCTTATATATTACATTGGCCAATACCCTCCACTACTCACACGTCTTGGCTAATGTTTCACAATTTATAGCAATAGTCCTGCTTCTGGTAGTTCAGAACTAATTAGCAAAAGCTTATTAAGGGGAGATTATACGAAAAAAATTGTTAGCTTCCAGTCGAAAGGATTTAAAAGAATTAATTAGGCTTTAAGCTGTCTGAAACTTTGTGAAATTTTTATGTATAAAGATTTTTTTATTTGACGCATATCTTATACACCGCTATCAAACTTATCTAAAAATTAAAAAAAAAAACAACAACAACAAACAAATCGTTTGACAGTTAATTTAGAAAGGGCTACTGTTATTTTGTTCAAAAAGTTTTTTTTAATCCCCCAAAACAAGAATCTACTGAGTAACTTATCTACGCAGATCCGTGAAGGCAGGCATTTATTCTATACAGAAGATCATTGCGTCCATATTGGTAAGTGACGCAGCCTTCACAGGCCACGGCTATGAGTGTTGCACGGCTATGAGTGTTCCACGGCTATGAGAGTTCCACGCATTTCCCAGCCACCTTTGTTTCCTTAATTACATGTTAGAGACCCTTTCGGAAATAGGTGGACTTAGGGATATTCTTAACCCCGGGAACAAATCCCTGTCTTCACGGAGATTCGAACCCGTGACCATCGCGCAAACCAATCGACCATCTTGCACCTTGCAAATAATAATCTTATCTTGTCAATGGCTCATGCATTTCAGAATGTGTGATGAAGACACTGACTGAACCTGCAAATAGCACACTTACTGCTTCAGTCCTGATTTATTTGTCTTACTTTCTAGTTTGTATGTATTAAATTCTTGAGTTAAAAGAGATATAAAATTACTACATAAATATGCGACTGATGAACCGAATTAAGTTTCAACCGTGCGAGGTGGTAAATCAAGACTACAGGAATGAAGTCAAGTCGAGGATTTTGATCTGTTTCAATGGATCATTTCTATTGTTTTCTACGTTGATTGCGTATAAGAATACCAGACACACAGGCGATTTGTATTAAAAGAGTAAGACATTTTTACCCTTGTTAATAAATAAAGACAGTTATACACGTTTAGGCACATGCTTTCGCGACTCGCCTTTCTAAAGTCATTTTAAAAATTCTTTCTTTAAAAACCAACCATAAAAATTTTAACCCACGTTAGCGCTTGTCATCTGAATTTATCAATTTACTTATTAGGCAATTCACAGAAGTAAGGCGCCTGTTAGTACGACATGCCCACGTAACGTCTTATGAAATACTAGATACGACCCGCGGCGTAGCATACGCTGCTGACTTACTCGTAGATAGTACAAAGAAAATGTGTGTGTGGGGTGGGGACGGACACAAATATTAGCACTAAAAAAATGAGAACAACGCGAAAACTCAGAGTTACAGTTAAAGCAACAACTGGAAAACAAGTCATTAAATACTCGATCATTAAATACTCGAATGAGTATTTAAACGTAATTTCAGACAAAGAATTTCCTTTTTTTTTTCATTCAAGGGAAATCATTCTTGATTACATTAGAAGTCATTTCCCATCAATAATTCTGGAAGTAAACAAAATAATTGCTATCTACTAGGGCTGCGAAAATTAACAATTATCTCTCGATTTATCGTTAAAATATTTTAACAAGTAGATTATTTTTAACGACTATTTGACACATCACTTACAAATTATTGGAAGTCAAAAATAATTATAATAAAAAAATTGGCGCCAATAAATAATATATTGCCTGACGATTACACGATTACATTTTAGTTTATAACTATTGACTGACGGGAATGTTCAAAATGAAGATGATAAAGTTTGCCCACCATGGTTCTAACACTTCGCCTACTTACCAAACAAAAGAACTAGAGTATTAAGCTAATGGCAGTGATGGAGTCTGACTGAGAGACAGAAAATGACGACAGCTCTTCTAATGAATTTCTGCGTCACAAAATGGGGATGAAAGCTCTTGAATCCATTAACCCTCTGCAATGGATGAAACTTAATGAACACTGATATCCGATAATGTCATTCCTTGCCAAGACCGCTTTTTGAACACCAGCTACCTCAGGTCTATGTGAATGATTGTTCCGCTCAATTAGACATTTCAAAAAATATAAACGCATGATTGTAGGACCCACAAGGACAGGCTAAACTTAAACAAGTCAAACACCATCAGAATAAACTATATGTTCCACTCTTTAACAAAGAAGTCCTTCTATACACAAACAATATCAATGCTCTCTTTGCTTTCAGCAACAAATCGTCACATATTTTCTCTATGACGTCATATCCCTTACACTACGTCACACCAAGAATGTGTCAATATTATGCGTACCGCACACCAATCTAACTTTAGCATTCACAAAACTGGAAAATGCCATTAACTATCATTCTAGATTACAATAAAAGTCATTTAAAATCAATGATTCTGAAACTGTATAAAATAATTGTCATCTACAAATTGCTGCTAAAATTACGGGAGTCAAACGAAAAGAGATTTTTCAAAAATTGCTTCTCCAACATTGTTCTAAATTTTATTAGCTATCGTTTGGCGTTTGTATTAACCGAATAGATGTTATGGTTGGCAAAAAAATGACAAAATACTGAGGGTTTTTTTCCGTTTTTTTTTTAAAAAAAAGATTATTTTCCAGGAAAATCCAAAAAATGTTTCTTTTTTTTTTTTGACCCATGCACACCCTTGGGACATCCTTAAGATATTTGCAAAGACCCTAACCTTCTATCTGGTATGGTTCAGTGGAAGTTGCATGTTCAATCTCGAACAGACAGGACAGACATTTTAAATTAAATAATTTAAACGCAATTTTTCAAATGGGAAATTGCGTTAAAAATTTTTCCACAGTAACGCGATATTGTGAATTTGGTTTAATCCATATAGACTAAAGCCAACTTACCCAATTTTTTAAATATCATTTATATGAATTTTTTAGTGTATTTTTGACGCAAAAACTTTGAATCGATTTTTTACCCACCTCCCGGTATCTTACTGAGCTGAAATTTTACTGGCAGACTCGTGGCAACAATAAAAATGATCTACCAAAATTGCATATCGATCGAATGTACTAAAGGTAAATTAATGCATTTTTTAGTTTTATTTCTCTCTATGTAGCTTGTAAATGTTTGTGCTAGTCTGTCACGCGGTGCATATTATATTGAGCATACTTTTAAATTGTCCCAATCTGTAAATATTTAAGCCAACATGTCGTGCTGTCCGTATCATATTGAACATACTTTTAGTTTTGTTTCGTATATAAAGGAAGTTTAATTTTTTAAAAATTTACAAGTTAATTTTTTTTTCAATGTAGTTTATGTCATGGGTATTGCTCGCAAATAGAATGCCAGAACCTGTTTCAAGGCTACTGCTTCTCTTGTTCTGTATCACTCCACCACAATCACCGCACACCTAATTTTGTAATTTTGTTAATGCGTCAATCCAAGAAAAAAATAAACACTTTAATACCCCCCCCCCCCGCGATTTAAAGATAATCTCTCCTGTTATTCAACGCAAACTATTTGCCTCTGCTATTTACAAGTTATTGACAAACAAGTCCAAGAAAAGTGCAAGCTTCAAAGAAGTGGGTGTTTAATGACCGCATTTTCAGGCGACGCCCATGAATCTCTTTGTTCCAACGTTTGCAAAACTAAATTCTTGTTGTGAGGTGACTGTCGTGAAGTTACTACTAGAGGCAGTTGATCTGAGGTGGAAAAATGTCACGTAGTTAATAGAGGCAGTTGATGTGGTGTTGAAAAATGTCACGTAGTTAGTAGAGGCAGTTGATGTGGTGTTGAAAAGTGTCACGTAGTTACTAGAGGCAGATGATATGAGGTGAAAAAGTGTCATGTAGTTACTGAGGCAGTTGATGTGATGTTGAAAAATGTCGTGTATTTACTAGAGGCCCGTATTTGCGTGTGTCTTTTGTGTAGCGCGTATGTGCGTATGATGGTTAGTATAAATTGCGCAAGTCATGTCTGTGTAGTTGGATGTTTGTTTACACGAGTTTGTATTTATCATTGTTTGGGTGTGGTACTATAGAACTGAAAATAGCCGTATGACCTTTTGTTATTTTTTAAAATGAGACAGCTATTATTTATTTATTTATTTTTTAGAAAATGAGAGAGCGGTATTAACTAGAATCTATATGTTGTTGTTTTTTCCAGATCAGAGAGTGGTATTGACCATATGTTATTTATTTTTTACATCCTTTATATTAACTTGTGGTTTCTGGGCCGTGCGTGCGTGCCGAAAAAACTTGGAATCGATTTTTAACCCATTTCCTCGTAAGCTAGCGGTCTGAAATTTTGCAGGCAGACTCGTGCCGATGATAAAAATTAGGTCTCAAAAATAAATCGAATGTACTGTAATTGAATTATTGAGTTTTAAAATTATTTTATTTATGTCTATGTATCACGTTAAATTTTGAGATAGAGTGTCTTGGTGCGTATTCTGTTCAACAACCTTTCCTGTGGCGCAATAAGGTGCGCATTATATTGACACTACTTTTTTAAAATATATATAAACGATCGGTGCGCATTACATTAAACATGTTTTACGAGACATATAATGTAATTAGAGTTTTGTTTTTTCAGATTTGCCCTGCGTATTATAATGAACACCTATGGATCTATGGTTATGTCTGTATTTAAAGGATTTAGAGTCAAAAACTTGTTTTTTTTACGGGTTTTTTAATTTCCAAATGAGAGAGTAGTGATAACTATATGTTGATGTTTTATTTTGAGATGAGAGAGTAGTATTGACTATTTTTTTGTTTTCGTTAGGAAAGAGTGCTATCAACTATTTGGTTTTCAGAACCAACATCCCTTTATTTTTTGGAAGGACATACATGTATATAATAATATTAATTAAAATGTAAAATTTGTTTGTTTGTTTGTTTGTTTTTTTTTTGGGGTGGGGGCATTTTCAGCTTGCCGCCAAGATGTATATTTAATAGACACATTCTGTCTATAACAACGGTGGTCAAACTTCGGCTCTACGAATATTCTATATTTTAAAATGGCTCTCAGTTACTACAGGGTTGGCCGCCCCTGGTCTATAACATTGCCATAGTAGCTGGGCTCAGAGGTCAATATTTGAACCGTTTACGGGAGTTGTCATTGTTATTGACCTGTAGCTAAGGGGAATCACTCTGACGGGATGATTAGACATTGCTTCCTCTCTACATCATCTCCCTGCGCCGGTGTGAGCAAATTTAGGAACTGTCAAGGAATTCAATACTCCGTGGAGAGAGGCAGGGATTCTAAAAATATAAAAGTATACTTATTGTAATTTTAGTATTTCTAAGTCCCTTATATTAACTTCACCGTCGTCTTCTCGTACGTCCGTCCGTACGGTACGGCGAAAAGACAAAAGTAAAAAATGACAAACTTTCCGTCATGCTATCGAGCTAAAATTTTTCACATAGACTCGTGTCAAATAACAATGCAGTATATCAAAATTTCAGATTGATCGAATGTACCGTAATTAAAAATAATGCACTTTTTGTTTATCTCTATATAAAGGTATGGTTACCCCTTTTGGTTACATTCACGTGTTTACTGGAGTTAACTCCAGCCATGGGTGACCACGCCCCTACCCCCACCCGTCCCCTTTTTTACACCAAGGGAGTTCAGTCCCGTTTAGTCTGTAAATGTTTAAATATAATCAATACTTTTAGTTTCACGAATGAGAACTGACCATTGTCCAATACGAAGCTAGCTATACAAGTTTGACAACAGGAGGGAACTGGCCTGTCGGCTGTGTGGCTGCCCCGAGGAAACCGTGGTCCATGTACTAGAATGTTGCCCCGAGTTGGACGGGGTTTTGGATGGTGAAGTTTCGGTACCTGCAGAGGATTACCTCTATGGCGATGCCCGAATGATGACGCTCGCCTGCGAAAAATTGAACCGGGTCCTAAGAGCCTAACGGCTCGACCCAACAGAGAATGAACATTCGTTAGTTCCGTCTCATATGTAAGCGATTTATAGTCAAAAATTTTGTTTTTACGGGTTGTTTGTTTTTTAAATTTATTTTTGTTTGGTTTAGTTTAACAGTTAAACTGAACTAAACTTAACTTTAACTCCATCAGGTTTTTATGTCAGTTTACTGATACGAAGACCTGCAAGTTTTAGACTGTGTATAAGGCACAGGCTCAGATAAATATCTAACGGTGTTAAATTGTTGGTGAAACACCCGGCCGAGAAAAACACCTGTCAGTGTTCAACTGTTACCCAAGAGACATGACATAATTCTACTGAGAGAGTCAAACATTGACACAGTCTCAGAGACTTGTATGACCCACTGAGAGAGTCAAACATTGACACCGTCTCGGAGACTCGTATGACCCACTGAGATAGTCAAACATTGACACCGTCTCGGAGACTCGTATGACCCATTGAGAGGGTCAAACATTGACACCGTCTCAGAGACTCGTATGACCGACTGTGAGGGTCAAACATTGACACCATCATCTCGGAGACTCGTATGACCCACTGAGAGAGTCAAACATTGACACCATCTTGGAAACTCGTATGTCCCACTGATAGAGTCAAACATTGACACCGTCTTGGAAACTCGTATGACCCACTGAGAGAGTCAAACATTGACACCATCTTGGAAACTCGTATGACCCACTGAGAGAGTCAAACATTGACACCGTCTTGGAAAATCGTATGACCCATTGAGAGAGTCAAACATTGACACCGTCTTGGAAACTCGTATGACCCACTGAGAGAGACAAACATTGACACCATGTCAGAGACTCGTATGACCCACTGAGAGAGTCAAACATTGACACCGTCTTGGAAACTCGTATGACCCACTGATAAAGTCAAACATTGACACCGTCTTGGAAACTCGTATGACCCATTAAGAGAGTCAAACATTGACACCACCTCGGAGACTCGTATGACCCACTGATAGAGGCAAACATTGACACCGTCTCGGAGACTCGTTACTGTGAGAGTCAAACATTGACACCGTCTCAGGAGACTCGTATGACCCACTGAGAGTCAAACATTGACACCGTCTCGGAGACTCGTTACTGTGAGAGTCAAACATTGACACTGTCTCAGAGACTCGTATGATCCACTGAATTAGTCAAACATTGACACCGTGTCAGAGACTCGTAACTGTGAGAGTCAAACATTGACACTGTCTCAGAGACTCGTATGACACACTGAGAGAGTCAAACATTGACACCGTTTCAGAGACTCGTATGACCCACTGAGAGAGTCAAACATTGACACCGTTTTGGAGACTCGTATGACCCACTGAGAGAGTCAAACATTGACACCGTCTCTGAGACTCGTATGACCCACAGAGAGAGTCAAACATTGACACAGTCTCTGAGACTCGTATGACCCACTGAAAGAGTCAAACATTGACACCGTCTCGGAGACTCGTATGGCCAATTGAGAGTCAAACATTGACACCGTCTCTGAGACTCGTATGACCCACTGAGAGAGTCAAACATTGACACCGCCTCGGAGACTCGTATGACCCGTTGAGAGAGTCAAACATTGACACCGTCTCTGAGACTCGTATGACCCACAGAGAGAGTCAAACATTGACACAGTCTCTGAGACTCGTATGACCCACTGAAAGAGTCAAACATTGACACCGTCTCGGAGACTCGTATGGCCAATTGAGAGTCAAACATTGACACCGTCTCTGAGACTCGTATGACCCACTAAGAGAGTCAAACATTGACACAATCTCTGAGACTCGTATGACCCACTGAGAGTCAAACATTGACACAGTTTCTGAGACTAGTATGACCCACTAAGAGAATCAAACATTGACACAATCTCTGAGACTCGTATGACCCACTGAGAGTCAAACATTGACACCGTCTCTGAGACTAGTATGACCCACTGAGAGAATCAAACATTGACACCGTCTCAGAGACTCTTATGACCCACAGAGAGAGTCAAACATTGACACAGTCTCTGAGACTAGTATGACCCACAGAGAGAGTCAAACATTGATACAGTCTCTGAGACTCGTATGATCCACAGAGAGTCAAACATTGACACCGTCTTGTAGACTCGTATGACCCGGTGAGAGAATCAAACATTGACACCGTCTCGGAGACTCGTATGACCCACTGATAAAGTCAAATATTGACACCGTCTCGGAGACTCGTATGACCCACTGATAGAGTCAAACATTGACACCGTCTCTGAGACTCGTATGACCCGGTGAGAGAGTCAAACATTGACACCGTTTTGGAGACTCGTATGACCCACTGAGAGAGTCAAACATTGACACAGTCTCTGAGACTCGTTTGACCCACAGAGAGAGTCAAACATTGACACAGTCTCTGAGACTCGTATGACCCACTGAAAGAGTCAAACATTGACATCGTCTCGGAGACTCGTATGACCCACTAAGAGAGTCAAACATTGACACAGTCTCTGAGACTCGTTTGACCCACAGAGAGAGTCAAACATTGACACAGTCTCTGAGACTCGTATGACCCACTGAGAGAGTCAAACATTGACACCGTCTCGGAGACTCGCGCCTGACCCGTTAGACTGTCCCTACAAGCTGAAGACAGGATGTTGTCTTAATTCTCATCGACGCTTTTAAACTATTAACACGTGACGTCTTTAAATGGTTTGGGGGGGGGGACTTTTAACTTGTCGCGGAGACAAATGTTACGAGGGTGTTTCCATTTGTCATTGCTAGTATCAGGGGTGAAACCAAACAGAAAGGGGGAACTTTCAAAAAGTACTTATTGTTTTATACGCATTGATTTTTTCTTTCTTTCTGGACTTCAAAATTAGGACAAGGCCAAAAGATTTAACTGGTTTAAATTTGAAAATCAGACTAAAGGCGGACGGATACATATTTGAAAGGGAGTTGCATATTTAGTCTATCTTGTTATTTCATCACTCGATTTTATCACTCGCCTTACCCCCCCCCCCCTTTAAAAAAAATTAAACGGGAAGTTTTTTACGGATTACCAATTTTCCCTTTTCACTTACGAGTTGCGCACGGTGGTGTGTTTGGTGGTGGTGGTCTTGTTAGTGTTTTTAAGTTTTTGGTTAGTTGGCGCGAAAGCGTGCAAAAGTAATTGCTCTTGTTGACGTCATTAGAATGGGTGTAGAAGTTGAGAGTTTTTGTGTAGACGATTTTTGTTGGAAGTTGGTAAGCCATTTAAGTTTGTTTCTATTCGCTGTGTTGCATAGTTTCTTGTGTAATAAGAATTTTATGAATCTTGGAGCAAGCGGTCCAGATATAATTAGTAGGACGCTTGTGACAAAGTTCTTGATGTCAGAATATTCAACTAACTACAAGTTTTAAGACATGAATGAGAATGTCTTTGTACCAGCTTAAGATTATTAAGATTTGGTTATTTTATTGTACACGTGTACAAAAGTTTACTGTAAGTACTTATTATATTACCAATAGTTTTCATTTACCTTTTGTCATTCAATATTCAAACGACTATACGATCCATACATAATATTGAATTGAAATATTTACAAACCATAACTTGTTTAGTCATGAATTCGTATCCTCAGAGTTATTTCAACTATCCCATGTTGTCATCTACCTGGTGTAACTTTTTAAAGTACATTTCATAAGCATGAATTTTTTTTTTCAATTGTACACCAAAGTATCTGATTCTTTTCACAAATTGTATTTAATTGTTAGGGCGCACTGAGCATTGTTACATCGCTTTGATCCACATCCGTAGACCGTCATTACAAATTCAAACAACTCCATTCAATCGACATCAACAGTGTCCAAGCAAGAAGGGCCTTTAAAGGAAAATAAGGAGTAAGAACCCCCCCCCCCCTGATACCGCCCCGAGGGACCACACTGTGATGTCCATCTCTGTCCATTAGCGTGACGTCTTCCTCAAGTGATAGTCTTTGTGTCTAAGCCTGGCCAGCGAGACGTGGGGTGTGGGGCGATGGGGCCTGGGCCATGATCAAAGTTTGGGTTCTGAGAAGTTCCGAGAGAAATCTATTCGCTAGTGGTTTTATTTGAGGTTAAAGTGGGACACAAGGGTTCAACTCCTATTGGGTGATTCTTCTCTTTTATGCGGCACTTGTATGTTCCAGTGATGTGCCAAGTGTGTCCCTGTGCGGCTTGTGTGTATGTCCCCATGCGACACATGTATATGTCTCAATTCGAATTGTAAGTAAATTATGCGGCATGCATATGTTCCTATATGCGACCTTTGTTTCTTTATGTGGCTCTTGTTGTATGTTCCTATTTGGTCTTTGCGTGCTCCTATATGGCCCTTCTTTGTCTGCTCCTATGTGGCCCTTTTGTGACTTTGCAAAACATTTAAGTTCTAAAGTTGCCCACGTATTCTTAATGCGGACCATTTCTCTAACGATACGGCCTGTTTGTGTCAATATGTCAGCATATCAACAATTCCGCATTCCAAGTACATCCAACAGGCTGCTGAATCTGGATGTCTTGTTAATATCGTAAGTTGGGTTAGGAAAGATGGGGAAGTTGTATTATGATATTTTAATTTATTCTTATAACAGTTCCTCGACATTGAGTTGTGATTCTCTAACACTGTGAGTAAACAATAATAGAAGCTTATCCTTGTTTGTCTGTTTTTTTATATTCAGACTAAATGACCTGGTGAAAACACAATAACATACTAAAAGCAGGTGATTTTTTTCAATCAAACTTTAATTACCTGACATAGTGAGAAACAAGCCGGAAGTTTCCAGATATAAAAGTAATGTTTCAAGCCGGCAGTTTCCAGATATAAAAGTAATGTTTCAAGCCGGCAGTTTCCGATATAAAAGTAATGTTTCAAGCCGGCAGTATCCGATATAAAAGTAATGTTTCAAACCGGAAGTATCCAGATATAAAAGTAATGTTTCAAGCCGGCAGTTTCCAGATATAAAAGTAATGTTTCAAGCCGGCAGTTTAAAGATATAAAAGTAATGTTTCAAGCCGGCAGTATCCAATATAAAAGTAATGTTTCAAGCCGGCAGTTTCCAGATATAAAAGTAATGTTTCAAGACGGCAGTTTCCAGATATAAAAGTAATGTTTCAAGCCGGCAGTTTCCGATATAAAAGTAATGTTTCAAGCCGGCAGTTTCCAGATATAAAAGTAATGTTTCAAGCCGGCAGTATCCGATATAAAAGTAATGTTTCAAGCCGGCAGTTTCCAGATATAAAAGTAATGTTTCAAGCCGGCAGTTTAAAGATATAAAAGTAATGTTTCAAGCCGGCAGTATCCGATATAAAAGTAATGCTTCAAGCACATTAATCCATTTCTTGGAATTACTCTCTATATAAGCCGATATTAATAATATTATCAAAATACAAAATGAAGCTTGTTTTAAAATAAATTATATTAGAGGAAAATAAACGGGAAAAACGGGTTGGGAAGGAAGATAAAATAACGTGGAGGAAGCTAGTTAATGAAGGAGGGATTAGGGAAGAAGATAAGGTGAAGATAAAATAACGTGGAGGAAGCTAGTTAATGAAGGAGGGATTAGAAAGAAGATAAGGTGAAGATAAAATAATGTGGGGAAGCTAGTTAATGAAGGAGGGGTGATGGAACAGATAGAGTGAAGATAAAATAACGTGGGGAAGTTAGTGAAGGAGGGGTGAGGGAACAAGATAGAGTGAACATAAAGAGACATAGAAAGAGGCGTTCAGTTATGAAATGAGATCCTCCACGATATATTAGTCGTTTGGTTGATCACAATAAATGAGTTCGACTAGAAGCCATCAGGGGATTCGTCGTGTTAACAGTCGACCTATTAGATTGATTTGTGGTGTTTAGCGGCTACAGATGTAGAATCCTTAATGTCTGAACTATTGGCCTTCGAAAAGACATTCGGTCTCAGCAAGACATTCGGTCTCAGCAAAAGATTCGGTCTCCATAAGACATTCGGTCTCAGCAAGACATTCGGTCTCAGCAAGACAGTCAGTATCTGCAAGACTTTCGGTCTCCATAAGACATTTGGTCTCAGCAAGACATTCGGTCTCCGCTCTCTGTTTTTTCCAAAAGCCCTCAGACATCCAATAGCGTGACCCAGATGACAGTGACCGTGAACGCAAATATGACCATATCAGTTCTTGTAAGTGTTACTCAAACCAAACAGGCAGTACATACATATCACCAACAGCACTTGACATTCAGAATACGCAATCTTTCGACCTACCCTTCAGTTTGAACTTTTGGATCAGCTGAGGTTGAATACCGTTGGCGGTCTAGCCACCTCGGTGTTGTGTCAACATCACAACTACTGCGTCACGTGATCCAAACATTGGCAAAAGAAGGGCTAGAAGATGTCTGCACGTGATTCAGTTTGTGACTATATTATCTCCCTTGTCTTACTTGCCGTATTCATATTCCCGCTCTGTGTATACTTGATTGAAATTTAGTATCAGCATATTTCAACCTCATCATTGTCGGTTATCTTTGATGTAAAGTGTTTTTTTTAAATCTGATTTATAATGTTGATTGTTTATCATGCGTTTTGTTAAAATTAAAAGAAATATAATTACATAAATTGAAATTAACATCCTTAATTTCTTCCTGCGTATTCGAACTAAATCACAGAAGTAAAATAAACTTTTTTATTTATTATTATAACCGTTATCAAGTGTTTAATTTACTGTGACTATACTTTTAGGAGAATTTCCAAAGTCAAATCAAGATAGAACATTTACCCAATTTTCATTCGCTCGCAATTTTGTCTTCACGTCGGTTTGTCCTGGATAATTTTTAGACCAATTACGTAATACTTAAAAGTTTACATTGTTGAACTAATCCTGGTGACGATCTTGAACTGCCCCTTAACCCGACGCTGGGTTGTTGGGGCACCATTTTGAGCTGCGCACTATCTCGTGCCAATTGTCACGGTTCTGAGCTGCCTCGTGACGATATGACGAGAAATTTAACTGTATTATTCTAACTGTTTATTTATTATTTTGTTATATCGCACAATTCTATGACTATTACTACACAGCAAGACAGAACATTGGCGCGTTCGTCTGCTGCTTGGATGGTCTCCCTTGATTCTGATCCACCCTTCAAAACAGTTGACATCATTAACAAGCACGTAACTCCCAAAAAAATCAACACAACGTGGGCTAACTCCCACCACTTAACCCCTCCTCCCACGCCCCCCCCCAAACACACTTTAACCCTACGCTTCCCGTGATATCTCCATCAATAACCTCCCTTTGATTTCGCTAACCCTCTTTTTGTGCACAAGTCAAGGAATCTTGCCTCTCAAGGGCAGTAACCAAGTAGGACAGCGTGTTAATGGTTTCTATTCTACTTATCAAGTACCCTTACTCTGGGATGATAAATGTCACGTTTTTTTTTGCCCGAATATCGAACAGTTCGTAGTGTTTCTTATATTAGGTGGATACCAAAGATTTAAGAGTTTTCTTCTTTACTTAGGTGTCAGATGCAAACGGATGAAAAAATGATTTTATAATTCGGTTCACAGAACTAAAGAAAAACAAAAAGCTGCCCATTCATTATGTACAGATCTTTAAAGTGTTATGATATTTGCTCCGATGTTTTGACATTTCCTCGTGTTTCTCATGTTACAGAATATCATAATGATAATCCTTCGCCCTTTGGAAAGGTTTCGCTGATATTTATTCTTGTCTAGGAACAAATTCCACTTGAAGTATTACACCTTTGACGGTGTAAATTAGTCTTACAAGTAACACAACAACCGAACTGTTTATCTTTTACTACATGATATAAAACACTCACAACATACATTATACTATACTAGCGCGACGTGTATACATCACTCTGCATATTACAATGTGTCGTTGTATCGATTAATTAATTATGATGAAAATTGAAAAAAAAAAAAAAAGACAACATCTTTTTTTCTTATTTACAATGTTTGCTTGATTTGCCAGAGAAACACTGCTACATTGATTTATATTGAAATCAAGTGACGTACATAATTCATGAATATATTATTTGTTTAGAGGCTTCTGTAATCTCCGCACAGTAAAAATTTTATTCTCTATATGTTTTCGTATATTTCCTTAAAAATATTCATTGACTCTTTTGGTTCCAACTGCCCCGAGGTCACCACTGTGAAATAATTATTTGTCCATTTCTGCCTCTGGTCTGCTGAGTGTTCGTTCTCAACAGTGTGCGTTGAGCAAACACGAGGCGACGCGGGTAGATATTCTTTTGTAATCTAGCATCACGTGGGTCGTGATCACGTGATCAGATATGTGGACATGATTGGAAACTAATGTGTCGTGATTACTTTTTGCTTACTCTTGTAACATATGATATGCGCGGAGACGATGCGCGCACACAAAAGGTTATAGAGACATGTTTGGCATAATGTTTACCATAGAGATAATGTGCTAAGAAAAGTGCTTTTTTTAAAGTTTGAAGACTACATTCAAGAAACCTGATCTGGATTATTTAGGTGTTGTTTCATTAGAACCTATAATATTTTTATAAACCACATTGAAAAGTTATTAGATTTATTCAATAAATTATGGTTTTAAAAGCGCCACCCCTTCCCCACCTCCCAATATAGTCGTAGATATTTGATTTGTCATTTCAATAGTTTCATGTTTAAAATATTTTAAAACGAAATATGGTAATTTGGTATTGTCAAAAGACAAGAACTCATGTGCCCCAAGTGTGAAGTGGTTCAAGTGGTATGCAAGCGAATTCTTACATTACAGGCTGTTCTCACTACATGATCTAACCAAATTTTAGATGCAGAAAAAAAAAAAAAAAAAAAAGAAAACTACAAGCACCTATCTACTTTTAATGGGCCCCTTTTTAAATAAAGATTTCAACCTTTGATTTCAGTCCGTGAACTCCCACCACTACCTAATTGAGCCATATATAGACTCCACGTGTCAGTGACGCTAAGTCTTATTAAAGACCTCTCTCCCCCTCCTCCCCCTCCCCCCCCACAAACCATCTCACCAACTACTAAGTGTGGTCAGGGATCGCCTTTAACGTCTGCCAACATTGATTACAGTTTATCGCTTTCTGTCTGGGGTAACTGTGACAAATTCTTGGAAACTCTCTTCTTACATTTAAACAGAAACTCAGTAGGGCGCCAGCGTTAAGTGTGACCTTGAAAGGTTCGAATGGAACAAGGCACTTAGCGATCTCCACCTTTATACAGACACATGCAAAAACATATACAGCTGATTTTTTTTAGCGGAGCTCAAATATTAATTGAAATAGCCCAACTGACAAGTGGTGACCCAGACAAGTGGCCGTCCAGACGAGTGCTCAGACAGAAAACTGGTCATAAAGACAAACGTGAACACCGAGTGGCCATATACATGTGGCCAAAAAATTGCCATAAAAGCAAGTGGTTTTACAGACATCTGGCCATGCCGGCTATTAGACATGTAGCCTTACGTAAAGGTGGCCAAACGGACAAGTGACCATGCAGAATTTTGATATACAGACAAGTGTAATCAATTACCTCTAATCTGAAACATAAATATTGATATGTATTGAAGGTTAGCTTGACACGATTCGCGAAAACAAATCCGTTCGAGTCAAATCCTAGTAGTCCTAGCATGGAAATTTCCCGGTAGTTAATACACTTGAAATTATAATTCCTGAGTCAAAAGAGGCTTAGGCATGTGGCAACATGAGAAAAGTTATTTCCTTTTCATCTCAATGCAGTCGGCTTAAGTACTTGTCATTTCATGACAGTCGGCTTAAGTACTTGTCATCTCATGACAGTCGGCTTAAGTACTTGTCATCTCATGACAGTCGGCTTAAGTACTTGTCATCTCAAAACAGTAGGTGTAAGTACAAGCGTAAACATAACTTTTATAAGCTCAACTTCATTACATTTAGAACTCAAAACAGTTTTGGAAACAAAGACGGGTATATATTTAAATAAATTACTTACAACACGCACGCCTTAATGACATTTATATGCTAATATTTAAGGAATCGATTTCATTTTAAATTTATCATGAGCAAGTGATGCTACTTGATTTCAAATTATTTCACACACACAACACTGAAAATTAGATTTTAACCAAAGACTTTCAAAAACCACAATTCGAAGATAAAGTATTTTTGTAAAGGACTAAAGAGCATAAAAATAACGTTTTCTAGTTTGTGAGGCGGCGCGCGCTAACGAGCATTTTTTTTTTTAGTGCAAACAACAAATTGTCCCACTATTGTCCTTCGACTTCCAGAGAATTTGCCAGATGCTGGACATGTATTCCAGGGTAAATGAACAAACTACAGGAAATAGATGTGCAAGACGTCACCGTTTCATCTCTAAATACCGACATATCCTTTTAGTTAGAATCAGCGCAATCAACTCCTGTATTTGTTGGAAAGGCAATTGAAAAGATTTTATTAAAATAAAGGAATTTCATACACATTTATTTCTCTCTTTGGAAAAGTCATTGAAAGTTAGGTTATTATTATGTTTTTTTGTTTTTTTTTTACAAATCTTTTGACTCTTAAAAAAAGAAAAGTATCTTTGTCAAGGTTTTTTGAAACACATTGCACGTCACAGTTTAAACAATCGCCAGATGTCGCAAAATGTCCCTCCTTTATCCCTTGGGGCGCGAACCAAAATTAGATGGATTCTATTTTTAGCATCCACTCACAAATGTCCCAACTAAGGGTAGCAATCCACATTCATTTTGTGTGTGTTTGTCGTAGGTTAATGTTGTCCGAGTTGAAACTGAGAGCAGACAATGATGTTCTGCACTCACATGGATCTATTTCTAAAACTCGTTACACAGACCAACCAAACACGATCTTGTATGTTACAGAGACCCACCAAACACGATCTTGTATGTTACACAGACCCACCAAACACGATCTTGTAAGTTACACAGACCCACCAAACACGATCTTGTATGTTACACAGACCCACCAAACACGATCTTGTATGTTACACAGACCCACCAAACACGATCTCGTATGTTACACAGACCCACCAAACACAATCTTGTATAAGTAAACTGACTCTGTCTTCTTTGAATGCCACATCTGATAAGACTCTTATTTGGTTCCAGGTTCTTTGGTATCTAAGTTTTACCAACAGCATTGAGCACGTCGCTCCAGTTGTCACAACAAATAAATTGTGGGTTCTTAGTGAGATGGACCTCAAATTGGGATACTAATGACAATGACAATCTCAACAGTTTTTTTTAATGAACAGTGGAGCGTTAAATACCATTTTCAACCATATGTCCGGTCCCATCAAAAAGTCCGGTCCCATCAATAAGTACAGATCCATCCTACATGTGGAAGAAAATCAGCAGTCCCGAGCCTGCGCTCTTCATGGGGCTTCCCGGAAAACCCCCTCAGCTCTCTGGCCCCCTAAGGGACGTAAATACTGAGAAGCCCCCCCCCCCACCCGGAGCGGTCGCTGCTACAAGCGGCCGCCTGGGCGTCCAGGACACTAGGTCGAAACCGCCTACCACTAAAGTGTGCCTCCCGAGGGAGGGGTGGAATTCACTACTATGACTCGCTATCAACATAGTATCACTTTGGCTCCACCCCGGCAAAGCTTACGAGTCTCAATGGTTAGGATCGCCGCAAAGCGGGGGATCATTACTGACCTGCCTAGGGTTTAACCCCCACCGGAAGGTTTCCTCAGAGTTGGCGTCCAAAAGCGTTTCCTAGCGGTACCTTTTGCTATTCCGTGCTGGCGCTCCTGGCCCTAAACCGGCACCGCTCAACAGTTAATTGAGGGGAACGAAACGGTCGCTTCTAAGTAACCCGACCCTCAACGGGTACGTTGGTTTTCATCATCGGCATTACATCTAAATGCTCTGCCTAAAATCCGTACAGCGACTGTAATCATATATGACTAGCACCTAACACCTAACAACGGTCTTCGGCTGTCCAAGCCAGGGGTTTGTCGGTCTCGGGTCGTGGTCAGCTCCACGACCCTACTCGTCTGTCGAACAACGTAGAGGTCGCCCCTTCTCGACAGATCCATCAAAAATTCCGGTCCCATTAATTCATCAATAAGTACAGTCCCATAAAAAATCCGGTCCCATCAATAAGTACAGTCCCATAAAAAATCCGGTCCCATCAAAAAGTCCGGTCCCATCAATAAGTAGAGTCCCATCAATAAGTACAGACTCATAGAAAAAACCCGGTCCCACCGATAAGTTCGGTTTGGAAATGTCTTGCCGTTTGTAAAGAATGTTTAGGTCTGAGTCTGCCATCGTTTTTTAGATGTGTCTAAATTCTCCCCTCAGCCGTGCAGAGTTCAAACCTTCTTTAATGTATGTCATGCCGAGAGGAAATTGGATTCTTTCTATCCATTCGTCTCATTCTCTCGACGTTTTTAAACATTTGCCGCCCCCCTCTCTGCCCCCACCCCTAACCCGAACTCTTCCCATCAAATGATTTGTCAATGTTCAACATGACGTCATTGCTGTTCAACTTTATATTGGCCCAGCGATTCTCAAACTCATGCTTGTTTTTGGCTACCAGCAATGGAATTATAAGGACTTTAAAATACCAAAAGTGTCACTTAATTTATAGTTAAGTGTCTCTGCTGTGCAGTCGCGAAGCTAGGGGAGGGGGTGGGGGTCCAAAATTTAAAAGTCCCCCTTGGCCCCCTACTTGGAGGGAGGCCCCCAAAGGTGTGTCCGAATTTTTTTTTCGAATTAAATATTATGCCAACGCCTTGTATAAAGGGCCTCCCAAAGAGGTTAAGCCCCTAGGGCCCCCAAATCCCTAGCTCCGCCACTTCTGATGTGTCACTTAATTACATATCAATATATTTCTTGGCCGATTCACGCAATGTATTGGAATTTCCCATACTTTGAGATTTCACATATCTTTTACTTTTATTGTCACTTTTCCTTTGGATTGTTTGAAATTTAAAGTCAATCAATGAGCTATTATGTCACACCTTTACCAAACATTCGTTTTGAACAGCGTCTTCCCCGTTTGATGTTGACATCAACGACTCTAACTGGGGGCACATCTTTCATACAGTTTGAGAATTACACAAACTCGCTAAACTTTCAGAGCCCATCTTTAAAAAAAAAAAGTTTGATAACTATTTGATTCCTTACAGTTCTGGCTTAATAATGTCCCTTTATAAAAAAAAAAATAAAAAAAGAAAGCAATCTTTCTACTTTTTTCTCTTCCTAAACGCCTCCCCAACTCCGCTTATCTTTTTCTCCTTTGACAAGTACCTACCACACCCTCCACACACACTCACACACTCACAAAAAGACAAACCCACACACACAACCAATCTCTGCACCTCCACTCTCAGACCCGTCTTAACTTCGCGCAAAATTTTTATTCACTCATCGGTCACCTCTGAAGATTGCCTCGGTAGCGAGTCAGCTAATTTGATTTTATCCGGATTACGTCATTTACGCACATTTCCCAAATTGTGGGAATTCCCAGTGGTACTGCTAATATCCCCTAACCACCTCTTTAAAAAATGAGAATATTTCCATCACCAATATTTTCGGAGGTTGGGCGAATTTTCATCGTTTCACTTTATTACCAGTGTTGACTGACACCCATGTTTATTGTTTACTACGTGTAATGAGGTCTTTGGGCCATAGTGGCAAGAAGTAGGTTAGATGTATGTCTCTCTCACACCGCAACAATTATACTCGTAAAGAAAATGAGGGGTGAGACTGCAATCAGGCGTATAAAAAATTAAATGGAAAATACGTAAACAAGGTATGGGTTAGCCTGACAGGACGTAACAAAACAGCACAGCTCAGGCTAACCCTTACCTTGTTTACGTCTTTTACTTATTTTTTTTTTACAATTACACTCACAACCACACACAATTGACATTATGAATTTGACCTGTTTGGAGAGAATTAGTCATACACTGGGTCATACATACGCGTATGTGTTTCAAACTAGACATACTTTGTCTTTAGTTGGCAGTGAAGAAATAATGTGATCTGTGCAATCATCAACACGGAAGCAGAGATTCGCGTGCTGTTGGTGTCGAGCCTTTTCTTGATGAAGCATTCCTTGAGGGAAAGCTTGCAGAAGCTGTCAATGGGATAAACCTTGTGTGAAGTTGTCAAAGGGGTCAACTTTGTTTGAAGTCGTCAATGGGATAAACTTTGTTTGAAGTTGTCAATGGGATAAACCTTGTTTGAAATTGCCAACGGGATAAAATGTGTGTGAAGTTGTCAATGGGATAAACCTTCTGTGAAGTTGTCAATGGGGTCAACTTTGTTTGAAATAATCAATGGGATAAACTTTGTTTGAAGTTGTCAATGGGATAAACTTTGTTTGAAGTTGTCAATGGGATAAACCTTGTGTGATGTTGTCAATGGGATATTTTAAACTTTGTTTGAAGTTGTCAATGGGATAAACTTTGTTTGAAGTTGTTAATGCGATAAACCTTGCGTGAAGCTGTCATGAAAGGAAACTATATATAAACCATGTAAGCTGTCATGGAATGAAACCATGTAAGCTGTCATTTTAAGGAAACCTTGTCTAAAACTTTCATTCGAGGAAACCATGTAACCTGTCAGCTAAGAGAGTGATGTCTGAATCTGTGAATGAAGAAAAACTTCTCTCAAACCGTCAACGAGGAAAAATTTTAGCAACGATTCGAAGCTTCAGAGACATTTTTTTTCTTCTTTTAATAGAAATGGAAATTTAAAGCAATATAATTAATGCCTGGGGCAAATCTTTTCACTTGGCCACGAGGGGACAGCATGGGCTAGCGAGAAGTTAGAGTATGACATAGGGGCTGGTGAGATGTTAGAGTATGACATGGGGGCTGGTGATATTTTAGAGTATGACATAGGGGCTGGTGAGATGTTAGAGTATGACATAGGGGCTGGTGATATTTTAGAGTATGACATGGGGCTGGTGAGATGTTAGAGTATGACATAGGGGCTTGTGATATTTTAGAGTATGACATAGGGGCTGGTGAGATGTTAGAGTATGACATGGGGGCTGGTGATATTTTAGAGTATGACATAGGGGCTGGTGAGATGTTAGAGTATGACATAGGGGCTGGTGATATTTTAGAGTATGACATGGGGCTAGTGAGATGTTAGAGTATGATATGGGGCTAGTGAGATGTTAGAGTATGATATGGGACTAGTGAGATGTTAGAGCATGCTATGGGGCTAGTGAGATGTTAGAGTATGATATGGGGCTAGTGAGATGTTAGAGAATGATATGGGGCTAGTGAGGATGAAGAATATGAGATGCAGCTAGTGAGAATGGAAGAGGATGAGAGGGTGTTAGGAAGGATGGAGGTATATGAGATCTGTCAGGGAGGATGCTTAAGTATGAAAGGGGGCAACTTTTTTGTAGATATGTAAGAGCTACTAGTCATCCCGTAAGATTATCTGTCGGGACTGTTATGGTAAGAGGGCTTCACTCTTGCTTTTAACCTTACCCTGCCATTATAACAAGTAACTGGATTATTAATTTTTTTTTTGAAGTAAGCCATCATCTCTCGGACAGAATAAAGGTGAGACTGCAATGAGGCTTTTCTTGTCATCCCTGCTAACATTTTGATGCTATTTGCAACTTAACAACCTGATAGGGGTCACGGGGTTATAATAATGGAAGGCTAGAACAAAACGAGTTTTGATGAAATGGCGAAACTAATTGAAAAGCGCTGTAAAAAAGAACCGCAACTGGTTTTGAGAGAATTTCTGGTGACGTCACAGTAACATGCAAACAAATCGTATCAACGGGAGCTAATCCAATGAGGTCATAGGATTAAGGCTGGGGTTCGTTGAGGGGAACGTTTCAGATCAAAGTGAGGTCTAGTCGCGGGCTAGTACGCCGAATACCGGTGATATTGTGGTGGGTCAGTTTGTACCTGTGTGGCTTTACTGCTGTTAGTTGTTTGTACCTGTGTGGCTTTACTGTTGTTAGTTGTTTGTACCTGTGTGGCTTTACTGTTGTTAGTTGTTTGTACCTGTATGGCTGTATGGTTGTTAGTTTTTTGTACCTGTGTGGCTTTACTGTTGTTAGTTGTTTGTACCTGTATGGCTGTACGGTCGTTAGTGTTTGCATCATTATGAATCAGGGCCGGCCTTAACGATTGAGGGGCCCTATGCGGCTAAGTATGCGAAACAGATTGCGTGGGGCCCAGCATGGGTACGGATGAGAATAAGTGAAAATAAAGATTGGCGTGGCATATAAAAGTGCGTGGCCCTATGCGGCCGCATAGGTTGCAGTGCTCTAAGTCCGGCCTTGTTGGGAATACTCTATGAATACGTGGTTAAATACAATACGTCAGGATATGTATCGCATACAATATGAAGAGATAACAATGGAATGCAATATGAAAAATAATGAACGGAATACAATTTGAAAATGTTTTTATTTCTAGACGCTTTTAAATACATTAATCAGTTTATAAAAAAGGAAGAAATTTTTTTTTAAAGAATCACCGCTTAATTATTTATACTGTGTGAAGTTTGATTTACTTTAAAATCTTTCAAAAATACGACGTTCGCTTAGATTTTAATATATTTACAAAATTGTACTTTTTAACCATGCATTCATAACCACACATCGCCATTGGCATCAAAATTTCCGGCTACTAATTTCTGATTTCTCACAGGTTTTTTTTTTTTGGTAATTCAGGTGTGTGCCTTCTGCTTCAGTTAGCGCCAATCATTTTTGTGTTGTTCTTTGCAAAGGACGTGACGTCATATGTCTTCCCGTTTCATCCTCCGCCAATCATCTTGATATTATACATGGTTTTGTAGGCCTACTTATCTATGACGTCATATGTCTTCCCGTTTCATCCTCCGCCAATCATCTTGATATTATGCATGGTTTTGTAGGCCTACTTATCTATGGCGTCATGTGTCTTCCCGTTTCATCCTCCGCCAATCATCTTGATATTATGCATGGTTTTGTAGGCCTAATTATCTATGACGTCAGATCCATCTTGTCCAGGTCATCTTCACTCCCATCTATTGGTTTAAAGAAGTAATTTCAATACGAGTGCACATAAAGCAAAGCATTTTAAATAACATCTAATTTCACAAGATTTATCAAACTCATTTTTTGTCTCCCTTTCGTCTTAAAGAGAAAATCCGATTTAAAAAAAAATAGAATTGTGTTTTTTGTTTCGTCAACGAAATTTGTTGCGTTAAAGCTGAGGGGAGAGCACACGTGCTGGGCTCGCGCTCCATTGACGAAAGCTCTTGTCTGCATTTAGCGAAGACAGTCTGACAACTTTTCATCGTTGATGTAGGAAATGGAAGGGAAACATCGCCACGAGCCTGGTCACATGACGTCCTCAAAGATAACAGTTTAAGAGCCATGTCGAATTTTGGAATTCATGCGCGTTTGTGGGTCTGAAGGTCGTCAGTGTGTGCGCGTGCTCTTACGTTTTCTTCTAAGCGTTCTTCTGTGCCTTTGGGTTTGAGGTTAGTTTTTATTTTTAAAATGCACGTTGATATGATTACTGGAAATATGATTACGTAATCCCGCGTGAATTGTGAAAATAATTGGGTAAAGTCGCATTGATGACATTAAGAATATCGGGGGCCTGTATGTTTG
>MUZC01004662.1:680999-701365 GCA_002072015.1 Radix auricularia | reverse complement strand
CCCATGTTCCCTACTTTATGTTGTATCTGGACCCCATGTTCCCTACTTTATGTGGTATCTGGACCCCATGTTCCCTACTTTATGCGGTATCTGGACCCCATGTTCCCTACTTTATTTTGTATCTGGACCCTATGTTCACTACTTTATGTGGTATCTGGACCCCATGTTCCCTACTTTATGCGGTATCTGGACCCAATGTTCTCTACTTTATGTGATATCTGGACCCCATACTCCCTACTTTATGTTGTATCTGGACCCAATGTTCCCTACTTTATGTGGTATCTGGACCCCATGTTCCCTACTTTATGTGGTATCTGGACCCCATGTTCCCTACTTTATGCGGTATCTGGACCCCATGTTCCCTACTTTATTTTGTATCTGGACCCTTTGTTCCCTACTTTATGTGGTATCTGGACCCCATGTTCCCTACTTTATTTTGTATCTGGACCCTATGTTCCCTACTTTATGCGGTATCTGGACCCCATGTTCCCTACTTTATGCGGTATCTGGACCCCATGTTCCCTACTTTATTCGGTATCTGGACCCCATGTTCCCTACTTTATGTGGTATCTGGACCCCATGTTCCCTACTTTATTTAGAATCTGGACCCCATACTCCCTACTTTATTTGGTATCTGGACCCCATGTTCCCTACTTTATGCGGTATCTGGACCCATGTTCCCTACTTTATGTTGTATCTGGACCCCATGTTCCCTACTTTATTTGGTATCTGGACCCCATCCTCCCTACTTTATGTGTATCTGGACCCCATGTTCCCTACTTTATGTTGTATCTGGACCCCATGTTCCCTATTTTATTTGGTATCTGGACACCATGCTCCCTACTTTATGTGGTATCTGGACCCCATGCTCCCTACTTTATGTGGTATCTGGACCCCATGTTCCCTACTTTATGTGGTATCTGGACTCCATGTTCCCTACTTTATGTTGTATCTGGACCCCATGTTCCCTACTTTATGTTGTATCTGGACCCCATGCTCCCTACTTTATGTGGTATCTGGACCCCATGCTCCCTACTTTATTTGGTATCTGGACCCCATGTTCCCTACTTTATGTGATATCTGGACCCCATACTCCCTACTTTATGTGGTATCTGGATCCCATGTTCCCTACTTTATGTGGTATCTGGACCCCATGTTCCCTACTTTATGTGGTATCTGGACCCCATGTTCCCTACTTTATTTTGTATCTGGACCCCATGTTCCATACTTTATGTGGTATCTGGACCCCATGTTCACTACTTTAGGTGGTATCTGGACCCCATGTTCCCTACTTTATTTTGTATCTGGACCCCATGTTCCATACTTTATGTGGTATCTGGACCCCATGTTCCCTACTTTATGTGGTATCGGGACCCCATGTTCCCTACTTTATGCGGTATCTGGACCCCATGTTCCCTACTTTATTTTGTATCTGGACCCTATGTTCCCTACTTTATGTGGTATCTGGACCCCATGTTCCCTACTTTATGCGGTATCTGGACCCAATGTTCCCTACTTTATGTGATATCTGGACCCCATACTCCCTACTTTATGTGGTATCTGGACCCAATGTTCCCTACTTTATGTGGTATCTGGACCCCATGTTCCCTACTTTATGTGGTATCTGGACCCCATGTTCCCTACTTTATGCGGTATCTGGACCCCATGTTCCCTACTTTATTTTGTATCTGGACCCTATGTTCCCTACACTATGTGATATCTGGACCCCATGTTCCGTACTTTATTTTGTATCTGGACCCTATGTTCCCTACTTTATGTGATATCTGGACCCCATGTTCCCTACTTTATTTTGTATCTGGACCCTATGTTCCCTACTTTATGTGTTATCTGGACCCCATGTTCGAACATGAAGCATTTCCGGTGAAAAAGTGTGTGTGGGGGGGGGGTATTTTGCCAGTGCTTCCAAGCATCAATGATATTGTAATTTCCTGTCACCCAATCGTCTCTTGTAGGCCCATACTTTCTAATGTGGCTTTATTGCTTAGATTGCACGTTTTCATTTCAGTTTTCCAATAAGTTGCCCGTGTATTGACTAATCATGCTCTGGCCACATCTTCAATGATTTACCCATCATATTCACATGAGTAAATTTTTATTGATGAATTCATTTCATGACGTTTTAGATGGTAGATGAAGTTCTAATGTCCTTAAGTGTTTAATTAAGTATTGTCGATTGAC
This sequence comes from Radix auricularia, assembly GCA_002072015.1. Lineage (NCBI taxonomy): Eukaryota > Metazoa > Mollusca > Gastropoda > Lymnaeidae > Radix > Radix auricularia. The sequence continues at coordinate 699,166 of MUZC01004662.1, read as the reverse complement.
TCGTTTAATCAAGTATTGTCAATTGACTCGTTTAATCAAGTATTTCGATTGACTCATTTAATCAAATGTTGTCGATTGACTCGTTTAATCAAGTATCGTCGATTGACTCGTTTAATCAAATGTTGTCGATTGACTCGTTTAATCAAATATTGTCGATTGACTCGTTCTAATAAAGACTGAAGGGCTCAGAGATTTTAACTCACGTACAGTTACGTCTAAACAACAAGTTGGGACCACTGATGGCTAGACTCAGATGACGTAGCAGTTAGACTTGACTGATCATAAGTGCACTACTTGGCGCGCATGATCCGCAACTCCGTGATCACAGAGCACCAGAGGTGAACGGAATGAAGGCGTCAAGGCTGCGAGCAGAGCAAATATAATTAACGGCCGATAATTTTCTGCTTCACCGCTGATTTGGTGGAGGGGGTGGGCGTGGTCACGTCAGCCTAACAAAAGCCGCCCCCACCCCCACTATCTCCCCATGCCGGTAATTTAAAAACCAATTTTAATAAAATAATAAAAAAGCAAATTTTAGAAGTGAAAAAATATTTTATTGAAATCGCCAATTTGCTGATTGGGTTTTAACGAAATGTCAAGCTCATTACAAGATCCAGATGTAAGACTGTAAACTGTAATGACCGTGAACCATTGAAGGATTTGTTGCAAGAGTGATGGTGTGAGTACAAGAAACGTTCTGAGGATACAGAAAATGTCATCGGATTTAGACCAACTGTTACGTCGATATGTGTGGTGTGGAAGTGTTTCTTGGTGTAGGCCAGCTATAAACTATGTCAGCACTGAAGTCAGCCACAAACATTAAAACAAAGGATGGTTTGACTGGACAAAATTTGGATAGGTTAGTGAGATATTGTGGTCCTAACTCAAGGAGGTAGTGAGATATTGTGGTCCTAACTCAAGGAGGTAATGAGATATTGTGGTCCTAACTCAAGGAGGTAGTGAGATATTGTGGTCTTAACACAAGGATGTACTGAGATATTTTTGTCCTAACACAAGGAGGTAGTGAGATATTGTGGTCCTAACACAAGGAGGTAGTGAGATATTGTGGTCCTAACACAAGGAGGTAGTGAGAGATATTTTGGCTCTAACACATGGAGGTAGTGAGATGTTGTCCTAACGGGAAGAGGTAGCGATGTTTTGTTATCTTAACACGAGGAGGTGGCGATCTTTTGTTATCTTAACACGAGGAGGTAGCGATGTTTTGTTATCTTAACACGAGGGGGTAGCGATCTTTTGTTATCTTAACACGAGGAGGTAGCGATGTTTTGTTATCTTAACACGAGGAGGTAGCGATGTTTTGTTATCTTAACACGAGGAGGTGGCGATCTTTTGTTATCTTAACACGAGGAGGTAGCGATGTTTTGTTATCCTAACACGAGGAGGTAGCGATGTTTTGTTATCTTAACACGAGGAGGTAGCGATGTTTTGTTATCTTAACACGAGGAGGTAGCGATGTTTTGTTATCTTAACACGAGGAGCTAGCGAGATGTTGTTGTTCTAACATCAGGTCGTTGCGAGTCTAAACGGGAATTAAAACACGTAATGGTTTTGAACTGTTTGGTGCAGAAATCGTTTCAAAACTTTTACTGTATTTACCAGGACAGCTTATCTTGCTGATTTGTTAGTTGTGTATCAGTATCAGTGTTGTAGGCTATATTTAATTAACATTTCTTGTCATCTAAAGGAACTTGCTGTTTTTTTTAGCATGTGAAGCAAAGCTCATTGAAAGCAATACATCAATTATCAATTCACAACTACACATTTTGGACTTATCAATTTGTGCAACTGTCCAGTACAAGGAATGATCACCTGAATTTTTTTTTGATATAGCAAAATACGAAATGATTTCTAAAACTTATTATTTTTGAAAGACAAAAACGTTTCATGTTATTTATGTAAACAATCTGGAGTTTTCTATTATATGTGCTGACTCGATTTAAAAAATTATAAAACTGTGTACATAGATTAAACAGACTTAAAAAACTGTGAGCATAGATTAAATAGACTTAAAGAACTGAGAACATAGATTAAACAGACTTAAAAAACTGTGAACAATCCCGAAGCAGGGTGAATCATCTTCGTTTAATGTGTGTTTATGTGAACATTTTGGATAAAAAAACAAAACAAAACAAATGATCACCATTTTGTTTTATTTTGAAGCCGCTAGATAATATTTAACATGTTTTTTTTAAACGTTTGATTTCCACCACTAGACATCTGCGTCAACTCTGCTGTACATCAAAATAAATTATAATTTGAGTATATCTCCTGCCATTGAGCTGCATTCAACTATGTCACTGTAAGAACCCAGCAGTGCATTATTCCACGTTGAGCGGTCTGTGTAGGTTTTAATTGGGTGTTTACTGTTTTGGAACCGCTGTGATTTTTACCTACACATCAGAAAATCTGGTTTCAGAGAGTATTGGTGACGCATCTAACTCATAACGCGCTGCTATAAATAGGGGAAAATTGGCACTTGCTGGAAATTTATTTTCGTATCCTGACAGAAGAAATTGTAATTTAAATAATTTTTTAAATAAAAATACTTACCTAGTTTTAATATTGATAAAAATTTTATTTTATTTTATTAAAGAGTTTTAGCTTTATGAAATCAAATATAAATTCCTGGACTATGAGCGCATGTGTCTATTTCAAGAGATAGTAATGTCTGCATTACCAAAATTTAGCATAAGAGTGTAAACTTGAACACAATCGATATCCAAACAATTTTTTTAAAAATTCTTCGCTATTGCAGCTAATAATAGAGTCATACATTCCAAAAGCGTCAATCAAATTAAATCTTTTCGTAACCCACGTCCCCTCCCCCCCCCCCAAATTACTGTAAGGATTATTGATCAATTCTCATCCCTAATTATTTAACTCCCCTGTGGAAGAGTTTTGAGCCTTAACTTCACAATCTTGAGACTAGATGTCACCAAACTTTTTTTCAAGGCGGACCGGATGGCTCACGAAATCCGCGAGCCACACAACCATTTTAGACGAACAACAAAGTTTTAGTTTAGACGTCCGTGTTAATTGTGGGTCAATGGATGGCATTAAAACAACAAAGTTTTAGTTTAGACGTCCGTGTTAATTGTGGGCCAATGGATGGCATTAAAACAACAAAGTTTTGTTTAGACGTCCGTGTTAATTGTGGGCCAATGGATGGCATTAAAACAACAAAGTTTTAGTTTAGACGTCCGTGTTAATTGTGGGCCAATGGATGGCACTAAAACAACAAAGACAAAAACAACCTCCCAAAAAAATCAGCACAAAATTTTTTTAAATTAAACAATGTTATCAAAGGAGGCGACTTACAAAAACAGGGTAGCTACATCACATCTAATATGTCCATATCCGAACCACACAACATAAGGAGTAAAAGACTTGATTGAGAAATTTTGGAACTGAAATTTTGCTTTCAAGGCATCAATACGTTTAGATTGGAATTCCTGCATGAAATCAAGAGAATATGTTTCAAATGTTTATCAGTCAATGTCGTTCGATGTACTTCGCGTACTTCATTTTTTTTTAAATTTGCCCACAGACATAATTTTTTCCAAACACTGACGCCATGCCAGCGGCAAAATATTTTAGTTTTTAAAAACTCAACATCAGGTAGACCGGGCTTAACTTCAATAATTGTTCCCACTCTTGCAAAAAAAAAAAAAAAAAAAAAAAAAAAAAAACATTTGCCTGCAATTCAATGAGCTCTGACTGAAGTTCATCTGGCACACCAACAAGGTTGCAATAAAATGGATTCCGGAACAGAAGAACAGAAACATTTCACTTTCAATACTGTCAATGTCTTTAGAAATTAATTTCTTTCAAAGAATGATTCCTTGAGTCATGACTAACTTTCTTAAAAAGCATTTCGAATATGACACTTTCTGCCACTGTTAAATAAAACTCTTTGAAGCAATGAAAATTAGACAAGTTGTCCATTACTATCACAGGAGTTGTATAGTATTTATATTTCTGCTGTCCAGAACTATCATAGGGTCAGTCATATTTTAAAGAACAAAATTTCTGAAATCTTTCAGCACTGTAACGAAACCTCTAACTATCCATTTAAATTCATCCTTGTGCTAAATTTTGCTTTCACTGCCGTACTTTCACTGCGTACTTTCACTGCCGTACTTTCACTGCCGTACTTTCACTGCCGTACTTTCACTGCCGTACTTTCACTGCCGTACTTTCACTGCCGTACTTTCACTGACGTACTTTCACTGCTGTACTTTCACTGCCGTACTTTCACTGCCGTACTTTCACTGACGTACTTTCACTGACGTACTTTCACTGACGTACTTTCACTGCTGTACTTTCACTGCCATACTTTCACTGCCGTACTTTCACTGCCGTACTTTCACTGCCGTACTTTCACTGCTGTACTTTCACTGCTGTACTTTCACTGCCGTACTTTCACTGCCGTACTTTCACTGCTGACGTACTTTCTCCATAAGCGTATGAAATCCTTTCTAAATCTCCTGGCTGTAATAAAAATCATTATTTCGTACTCTACGACACGGTGAAGTTTTTTCTTCGCCGCATTTGTCTATAAACTCGAGTATCTCCGTCCGACACACTCGTGAATCTTTAGGTTTAAAGTTTGTTTCAAGGCGATGTCTGAACGTTACAAAAGACAAGTGATGTGTTCGATGTATTAAATAAATGACTTGTATTGCTGATGAGAGCTTCTCAAAAGCGATGAATGTAGACCATTTTTGTTTTAAAAAAAAGACTTAGCTCTCCATATTACCGAAGTTCTAAAGTGGAGCTTCTAAAGACTAAAGGCAGTAGCTTCAAGTCGGTAGATGTTTTAAGTACACCCACGCGATAACTCAAAACAAATACAGAAGATGTAAGGAAGAAAATTGTCTCATTTGTTATTGCATTTGAGAGTATGGTTAACTGGGCTTTAAAAAAATGTACATGACGTAATATGAAAAGTTCAAAATATTGCTTACAAGCATGTTTTTATATTTCTTGAGTAGCTGTGGTTTCTATAAAAATGGCTAAAGCAAATGTATTTAAACAAGATAAAAGATAAAAAACATTAATATGTCATACGACACGAATGTCACATTTGACAGCGATTTAACAAGTCTCTTTATTTATTCTAATAGACATCTATATACGCTTTCTAAAAAAACATTTCTGGAAGAATTCAAACACAAGTTGATCGTGGGTGATTTTTCTTCAAGATTTCAAAAGATTTTCAACTAAGATTTCATAATCAATGTGAACCTATGCTTGCTGCTTACCAAGTGGTGCGGAAAGATAAAGTTTCACCCGGCGGTCACAATTTTGGCTATCACCGTTTTTATTTTTATTTTAAAAAAGAACAGAATCACTTTCTAAAATGATAAAAAGGTGAATTCTACTCGTCTTGGCCATGTATGTGCTTTCTGTATGTTACGATGTATCTCTGTGCTCATATTTGCGTCAGTATTTATACACGTCAGCACTGAAAGCCCATCGAATAGAAAAGTATGGATCATATGATGATCATTGAGTGTATGGGAGATTCTGTATGCAAATTGGTGTGTTCGGCGTCTGCCTTTCTATGTGAATATTTGTTTAGTTGTGTGTGTCTTTGTTTCTCTGTGTGCGTATCGGTTTGTGTATGTTTATCGGTTAGCATTTTTTAATTCTTACTCGGTGAGCCTAATTGTTTCTCTGATATTTTTCTGTTTACACGTACGTTTCTGAGTGTCTCCAAGAGGCTAATGGAAAAGACGTAATCAGGGCAAGGGTTAGACTGACAGGACGTAACAAAACAGCGACATTTACTTTTGTACAAGCCTTATTGCAGTCTCACCCCTCATTTTGTTTTCTTTCCAAGTGGCTAGCAGTTTGTCACCGTGTACTTTGCACTGAATTTAATTACACTTACCTTCCGTAAAATTATCTTCGTGCGCTCTTAGAGACTATCGTGCGCACGTAATTTACCAGATGGTATCGCGTCTATTCCTGCCGCCTAACAAGCGCTCGCGCACTTGGCACACGTCATCCAGATTCGCTCTGATTCGTACTGTGTCTAAAAATTGCTTTAGGCGAGACATCATAGTTGCAACAATTGAGCAATCTTTAAGCATCGGGCGATGCGTTCACTTGAGAGGAATTAAACTTAATTCAACTTGTTCATCTCGCGACTCAAACTCAATACAACGACTGGCTTACCTACTTTTGGATGTGGGCATAGACGTAAGAAATGAGGCAAGAGCCGGCCGGTGATTCCACTAAACAAAAATCAAAACAAAAACAAAACCAGAAAAAAACAACAACCCTAACAAAGTAGTTATAGTTGATTAAAATCATTGCGCATAACGTGGCTTGTTGTTGAATCACCGATTTCTCAAGGAGAATATAGCAAACGATGGTCAGCGAAAAGTTGAATTTTCTGTTTATTCTGAAGTGATTCTTTGTATACTTACCGACAGTAGGTCTATAATGACTCACTGGTCAGGTAAGCAATACAACAATACATCTATGATGTGGAGACTATAATGACGCACTATTCCCTGGTCAGGTAAGCTATACAACAATACAGCTATGATGGGGAGACTATAATGACGCACTATTCCCTGCGTGGACAGCAGGCTTCGGTGACAGATCACAAGAACTGACAAGGACACTTTCAGCAGCTCGCATTGTCTGTGACAAGGTAGCGCCCTCGCTGACATTACTACCAGCCTTACCAGCGCCTTTTAATCATGTTTAATAACTCAGGGAGGTCAAGGGTAAATAAGTAGGCACAGCACGTTTAAAAACAAAAACAACAACAGTATTAACAACGTTAACATACGCAGATTAATAATAGCACATGAAATAATGATCAAGGTACAATAACAAAAACTTAATAAAATAAAATTAAAAAACAACGACAAAACAGTCCAAATCTTAATTTCGTCAGGATAATTCTTCCTAAATGAACTCATTGAAAAGCTCCTCCAAATGATATTGACATTATGGCATTAACCAAGTGCGACCAAATTTTAAACGATACATTTGAAGATTTGCTCGAAAATGATTTGTGTCGTTTTTTTAAAAATACTTTTAAGTTGGAAATAAAAACAAAAACTTTGTTTTTTTATGGTGTTTCGGTGGTGAGTCTTGTCTTAAACTAAAACTAAATATAATTATAAACAAACAAATTCATTCAAATAGACAAACGTATTTGTCTTCAAACCCGAACATTTGATTGAGTTTCAGTGAAGAAGACTAGGTACAGAACACATGCTTACTTTTTTCAAAACCCTATGATAATCCGGGGGTGCGGGGTGGGGGGGCATTTTCTCAAGTCTCAGCGTAAAATAATCACATTCTTATTTTTAAAAAAATATACGTCATAAAATTAAATTTTTTAATTTTTTTTTTTTTTTTTTTTTAAATTTTCTTTTTACAATTTTTTTTCGTGGGAGTGTGGTTTGTGTCATGATGTGACAATGTTGTTAATGCAAGCTATCAGGGGATACGTTCAATGGATGAAACAATCACGCGCACCACGTGACTCTGGGCTGACAGTGTTCAACAGCTAAGTCTATCAAATGTCTGTGTGCTGTTGTTACAAGAACATATCTCCAATGGACCGCAACGTCCGTGTCTCTAATGACGTTATTAGTAAACATGGGTTATCCCCCCCTCAAGTAAAAAGAGAAATGATTGTTGGTTTTAACTCCCTTGGCTAATAATGAATTTATATTCTCAGAGGGAATTCAACTGGAAAGCGCACTAATGTCTTAAAAGCTTGTAGCGGAATTTTAAAATCTGGAATGTTTGGACGCATCAGGCTAATATTTCCTATGTAATTCGTTCTGTTGTATGGCATTCAACAAGGATGGATTGTTTATTGGTTTGTGATAGATTAGCCTACAAACATGGAGATGTGACGAAGAACTCCTTGGGATCTTGTCGAGACAAGATATCAGTTCCTTGTGGAAATGTGTTTGACAGGCTTTTTTTGGGCTGACGTACGCGGACAGCAAAGGGGGAAGGACATAATGACGACATAATGTACGTCAAGCTCAAACCCAATGGGTGGACATGTCGAGGCCCCTGGAATAAATACTTTAAAGTAAACTTCTTAAGTTGAATAAAATGTTTGATAAATATACTTGGCAACAGTATTAACTCCATTTGTTTGAACTTGGGATTTTGTGGGCGTGGGAGGCGGGGCGGGGATGTTGATTTTTTTATTTTAGGATTGTATATTTGAGCAATACGTTGGGAAATGGGAGCCTGGTTTATTTTTTAAAGAAGTTTTTAACTCTAACCTTTATTCCAACACATTTTATCCTTTGTGTGTGTCTGTGTCTGGTTATATATATATATATATATANTGTGTGTGTGTGTGTGTGTGTGTGTGTGTGTGTGTGTGTGTGTGTGTGTCTCCCCGTCCAATAACCTCGTGGTAATAGGGGGTTCTAAGGTTTCCATTATAAATTTCCTCGGGGCTCGATAGACCTGGCGGCGCCCATCTCCTCAACGGAGGACTTTTCTAGCAATAGTAATTCATCAAAAATTTATTGTGAGGCGAGCGCTCTATTGACTTCGCTATCCCGCCGCCTCTCTCAGCTCTGTGACTCTACAGTCCATCTGGAACCTTGACCGGCTCTGTGACTCTAAAGCCCATTTAGAACATTCTCCAGTTCTGTGACTCTATAGCCCATCTAGAACATTCTCCAGTTCTGTGACTCTATAGCCCATCTAGAACATTCTCCAGCTCTGTGACTCTATAGCCCATCTAGAACATTCTCCAGCTCTGTGACTCAATAGCCCATCTAGAACCTTGGCCAGCTCTGTGACTCTATAGCCCATCTAGAACATTCTCCAGCTCTGTGACTCTATAGCCCATCTAGAACCTTGGCCAGCTCTGTGTCTCTTCTCCATGCCAAACTTTACGTTGCCTTTCGCATCCATCCCCGAAAACAAAAGAAACTGTGGATATGTCACGCCTTCGTCCATCTTTTTCATACTCGGTGTGGTAATTAATCTCCACGACCCTGTTTCTTTCATTATACTGTCTTCTCTGCCATTCATGTTGACATTCTTGAGTTATAAATCAAATTTTAAATATATGTAGCAAGCAAGATAAAATTCAAGGCTCTTTCGAGTTAAATTTCGAAGATGCACAATGTCAACAGCGCCAAATTGGAGTAAAACAATACTCTGCGCATGCTGGGGAAAGAAGCTAGTCCCTTTATTTGAGAGGCCAACGTTATCAGTAGCATTAACAATAGAATTTGAAGGAAAGAGAACTCATTGTGGGATCTTCTAAACGAAACGGCATATGGCAGGTCAGGTATATAGTAATGGAGATTTCAAAATAGATACACAAGATAAAATGTTAAATTTTACACTGGAGTTTCTTTTTGTTTTTTTTATTCCTATAGTCCAATCCTACTTCATTTGTGGCCAAGCCAGCTCTAAGTATTTCAAGTTTAAAGCAGAAATTAGTTGAATGGTGACAACCAACATTGCACAAAATTTGTCCAAAGAATTCTGTATCAGACCACTCCTTTGTGGTTAAGAAGAAAACTTTTGTTTTGACAAATGTTTGTGGCATTTCCACAAGGTTGCAATTACATTCCCACAAAATGACATTCCCACAACGTGACATTCCCACAAAGTGACATTCCCACAAAGTGACACTCCCACAAAGTGACATTGCCTCAAAGTGACACTCCCACAAAGTGACATTCCCACAAACTGACATTCCCACAACGTGACATTCCCACAAAGTGACATTCCCACAAACTGAAATTCCCACAACGTGACATTCCCACATAGTGACATTCCCACAAAGTGACATTGCCTCAAAGTGACACTCCCACAAAGTGACACTCCCACAAAGTGACATTCCCATAAACTGACATTCCCACAAACTGACATTCCCACAACGTGACATTCCCACAAAGTGACATTCCCACAAAGTGACATTGCCTCAAAGTGACATTGTCACAAAGTGACATTCCCACAAACTGATGTTGCCACAAACTGACATTCCCACAAACTGACATTCCCACAAAGTGACATTTCCACAAAGTGACATTGCCTCAAAGGGACATTGTCACAAAGTGACATTCCCACAAACTGACGTTGCCACAAACTGACATTCCCACAAAGTGACATTGCCTCAATTTGATTTTCTTTGTCTTCTTGTTATTTTCATAAGCACATTCACACAGTGGATGTGTGTGTTCGCTGCAGACTTTTTCACTACACTTGTCTGATTTGTCAGGGGAAGTCTTCTAGTTTATGACAGACTCAACAAGTATCAAGTTGGATCCTCGGGCTATTTGCACAATCCACTAACAAGACGTTTAACATGACGTTAGATAATTGTGTGGTTGCAAGCAGTATCCAGCGACGAATAGAATAGTCGTTTTGATGTTTGAAGCTGTTTGAAAATTCTAAATTGTAAGGGTTAAAGGGTTCAGAGACGAGTTGATGGACATGCCAATACTAATTAAAAATAAAACTCAAATCATTGAATGAAAATAATAAAATAATAAAAACAAATTTATGAACAAGAATAAGTTGACACCTTTGAGGCGTTTGGTTCAAGTGTACCATTTAAAATTTTCACATAAGGGAGGTAAATGGCAGTTATTGGATCAATAGTGAAGGGAGAGCACTCATTTACAGCCAATTAAATAAACGTGACAGTTTGTGACAGGGGGGGAGGTGTCCGGCCACGTGTGACGTCACGGTGTTTTATATAAGATTTTGTTTATTTTGTTAATAAAAACATAATTTTTGTTAGAAAGTGTGACGTACTTTAAGGGGGGGGGAGGGGGCTTAGAGAATTGAGACAGTTTATGACAGGGGGGGGGGTGAGGGAGTTAAAAATGGTAAAAAAATAGCGTGACGTACTTTATGGACGGCCCCTATCTTAAAGCACGGGGAGGGGAAACTTGTAGCTAAGACATGTATGGGGGCACTGCTTTTTTAATTTTCATTTACCACCGTTGATGGCTACGGGAGATACTTTTACTGACCTGGACAAAATGGGACAAGAAATTAAAACATTCCGCGATTCAATATTTTAAAATAATTTAGAGATTTGGAAATAATATATATTGTTATTCTTTATTATTTATCTTTTGAAGTTTCGCCCAATAAAATTTAAAGTTATTCGATTTTCGTATAATTAACGATGCTCATTAATTTTATTTAAAATCTAAACTCACAACATCACAGGTGGCTTATTTACCATTTTATTTAAAATCTAAACTCACAACATCACAGGTGGCTTATTTACCATTTTATTTAAAATCTAAACTCAAAACATCACAGGTGGCTTATTTACCATTTTATTTAAAATCTAAACTCACAACATCACAGGTGGCTTATTTACCATTTTATTTAAAATCTAAACTCACAACATCACAGGTGGCTTATTTACCACAACTGACATAATACTACGTCGTAGACTAAAAATTAGCGGAACAATTTTCAAACGAATAGCATGCAATTCTTACAACGCCAGTGAATAATGGTTTGTTTGTTTTTTTAAAAAAACGCTATAAAACGATTTCTAATTATTTGTTGCTTTTTAAAAAATAACTTTTAAAGTAATTTATGACTCCGGTCTTTGAAAAATTATGTATTTTTCCACAATTGATGTCGATAATTGAATTAAATTTCTAAGGACAGCCAGCTAAAGTCATCCTGACAAAACGAATTGTTGCTACTTTTTTTTTAATGAAAAAAACCCCCACGCAAATCTTCAAAGTAAAAAATAATTATCTTTCAACAATTGTCATTACTTGACAAAACTAAAGTTAAGGAACATTTTTATAGTTACGTGTAAAAAATATTTTTTTAAAAAATATTTTTAAAATCACCGTTTAATTTCTTTGTTGTATTGAAAGGAAAATTAGTTTGAATGTTGAAATTTTTTGTTCAGCAGACGATTGAGCACCAATTTGATCCCTCCCAATTATTGACCTAAAGTTTAAATATCTTTCTTAGACATTGTTATTTCAAAATTGTTTCTTTCATGTCCACATTCCAAAGGGACAAAACTAATGTATAATTTTTGTCATCAATGCGCTCCCCTCTCTGTCTTGCAATTATGCAGTATCGACAAAATATTATGTTTTTAATATTATACCTATTTCCATATTTTGTAACACAACCTTGTCTGCTTCAAACGAACTTGATATGATTTTTTCACGCCTTGCATCGGTCCCCGAGGTTCTCTCCCTTTGTTTACGACACTTTTCTCCGCTTATATGCGAGGAAATAACAACAACAACAACAGCAACAACAACAACAGCAACAGCAACATAGGAACATTGTCACACCAGCTGAGATAAAAGACATTAAAACCTTCTCCAAACAGACACACACCTTTGTCCCCCACACCCACTAACCCCTGTGCCCCCACACCCACTAACACCTGTGCCCCCACACCCACTAACACCTGTACCCCCTCCCCCTTAGCGAACTTGGTGTCGAATCAATTCATGTATGTGTCTGTGATGAATTAATTTCCAAGTTTCTCTCCTTTAGGAACTCACGCATTTATAGCGTAACACCGTTTCTCTCCATTTATAGCGTAACGCCGTTTCTCTCCTTTAGGACTCCTTGCATTTATAGCGTAACACTGTTTCTCTCCTTTAAGACCTAATGCATTTATAGCGTAACGCCGTTTCTCTCCTTTAGGAACTCGTGCATTTATAGCGTAACACCGTTTCTCTCCATTTATAGCGTAACACTGTTGTGCATTTATAGCGTAACACCGTTTCTCTCCATTTATAGCGTAACACTGTTTCTCTCCTTTAAGACCTAATGCATTTATAGCGTAACATCGTTTCTCTCCTTTAGGACTCCTTGCATTTATAGCGTAACGCAGTTTCTCTCCTTTAGGACTCCTTGCATTTATAGCGTAACACCGTTTCTCTCCTTTAGGACTGCGTGCATTTATATAGCACATCGCTCTTGAACATTATCTTATTTCATTACTTCATTTCGTTAGATTTTTAAAAATATAACCAGAATATTTTCATGACCGATTGATTCAACTATTTCCGGTTTGTGTTTTGAAAGAAAATACGATATCGTCTGCCTCGAGGGGCACGTGACATTTATGGCGGATCGCTGGATGCCAACTGTCATTGATGACGTAAATACTTTACAATATTGTGAAAGTGGGAAATGAGTCAGTGAATTTGAAATACTGGTTATGGGCAGGGTTGGGGGCATGGGGGTCGGGGCATGTGGTCAGCTCGGATAGAGAGGGTTGAAGAAATATAAATTTAGTTTCAACACGTGTCACAGAAGGTAGGTTGAATTCATCAAATACAAAAAAAATAATTAAGAGAATGATATTTCATGTAATGACATCCCTCAGGAAAAATATATGGACCAACAAAGGATGAATATTGATGGAGAATACAAACCAACCATAATGTGTACAGTCTGTATCAGGATCCCAAGATAGTTGCAGAAATTCACTGGGTGGGACACTTAGAACGAATAGGAAACGACAGAGGAGTGAAGAAGGCCCACCACCAACACCCCAGAGGAAAATGGCTCAAGGGAAGACGTAGGCTTAGCTGGATGGATGACGTAGAGAAAGATGTACAACAACTGGGCATTCAATGTTGGAGAGGAAAGGCATTGATTAGGACTGAGTGGAATGAGGTGGTGAGGCCGGCCCAAGCCCCACAGTTGATTAGGACTGAGTGGAATGAGGTGGTGAGGCCGGCCCAAGCCCCACATTGGCTGTCGCGCGCCAGTGATGGAAAGATGCAAATCCAAAAGGGGAGAAAATAATATGCCTTTAGGTTTTATTCTCGTTCCGTAATGGGTGCAGGTTTCATTTGCGATTTTGGAGGCTTAACCATTTACTCAAAATTAACACAACTTTCATATAAAACATAGTCTAATTGTCAAAATATTCACCGCCTTCTAAAAATTATAACTTATGTAAATAATTTAACCACTTAACATTGAGCGCCACTATGTAGATTATAAGGACTCTCCGGGACTGGAAAACGCCGTTTAGTATACAGTCCACTTTCAAGAACTTATAGTGTAAACAATTGTCGTCTTATTCATAAGCCATCTTATAGAACAGTAACAACAACAACAACAACAACAAAAAGTGCTGGTCCTTGGGTCAATTAAATGTACGTGTACTGTCGCACAGTTATTTGTAACATGTTAATTTTAAACTGACTTTAAAGTATGATCAGAAGTTTCCGCGTGTTGTTGCAATAAATATTCCTGTCAAATTAATGAAAACTTAAATGTTCTACCCATCAAACGTTTTTGTGGTTGTTGTGGTTGTTGGGTAGTTGTTGTTTTCCTACAAATTAAACCCAAGATCCGTCTGCTTACATTTCACCACACCGGCGCTTTCAGACGTTAAATATTGGGGCAGATTCTAACCATTTACGTTCATTAAGCCATCACGTGATCAGCACTTGAAACTATTGACCACATCCGCTGACTGGAGCGAACATGACGTGTTTTGAAAGAGACCGGAACCTGCCGGAACTTGCCGAAAGAAAAATCTTCTTCGCTATTCCGGACTGTGAACCACTTGGCGGAATCTTGAGTCGGGACGCACGAAAGGGCCGCGGACATTGTGCTTGATGACAGGCGAATAATGGACCACGTTTGTCCATCTTCCGATTGGCTGGCGTGGTTTTGTGTGACACAGATACGCCAGTTTGAATGTGTTAAATGGGAAACCTGGACATGGACTTAAATGACGGGAAGTACTTATCATGCATCGCAACTTAAAACCTTAAAAACATGTTGCCAGGAAGGAATACGGTTTTTAAAATATCACGTTACATTTTGAACTCTTGATGTTTTTAATCCAAGCTCGTAACAATTTTCAAAAATGGGTCAAAGATTTAGATGTTACGTTCCGACTTTGACGACAAAAAATCTGCAAAAAGCAACTTTGAAATCTTCGATGCTCATAAGGTTTGAGAGTATCGCCGTTGCGGGGGAAAAAATGTGTCGAATGATGTCATCAAGACTTGAATGATGTCCTTCAATTCGCGGATATCGTGCTCAATATTTCGAATCATTTGAAGCGCATCTCGTCTCTCTGCCCACGACAATCGAAGCTTCACTTGAATTGACGCTAAGCTGCAAGGCATCATCACCGTGACAAAAGCGTGAGAATGACATGTCATTAGAGAGACGCGGCTGTCATAAGTTCTGTATGTTGGCATTAAGTCACGACAGTGGGATCGATGTCTGACGTTATTTTCAGGAGTCGGAGCAGACTTTGTCTTATTCCAAACACATACAACCCTTTTCCTATATAATGGTAACGAGGTGACATGTCTGGAATAACACCGCCATTTAAAAGAGAAACTGGTATTTTTAACCCCGGATCATAAGGGCAACGCTAATCCCAAATTAATGCCGCTGTATTAGAATAACTCCTAAATTAGGTCCAGATTATATAGAATTTCGACATTCTCTGAACATGAACAGTTTTTTGTTGCTATTTTAACAATTGAAATGATTTCTCATAATTAAAATTCGATTATAACTTTTAGAATCAAATAAATAGTATAATTATTTATTTTAATGCAACGGTTTTTACTATTTGATGTGAAGTCTTACACAAGGGTAACACAGAGATATTTTTTAAATGAATCTTTCAGCTTAAAGATGATACTTAAAGGTGTAGAAAAGTATTTAACCATCAAATATCATTTACCTTTTAAATGATTGAAATCTGTATAAAGAGTTTAACATCTGTATTCAGTTATGTGTTTTAAAACTGTGCTATTGAATTTATCGTTGTAAAAAGTAGTTTTAAAAAAAGCCTTGATGTCTGTCAGTATATTCAATAACCTGATCATTCAAACAGTTTTTATCGAATATACACCAGAGTGGAGAAAACTGACAAAATTGAATTAATCTACTTTCATGCATGCCTTGTTTTTCTACAGCCTGTTTTTTTTAAAGCGTAAAAAGGCGGGGGTTGGGGTGGGGGTCGGGGGTGTTTTTTGAAAATTATAAATCATGGGCCAAGGGAGATAATGCCGGAAACACGATGCCGTCAACTGTAAACCCTTTCAGTGAGACAACCAAACAAATGTCTCGTGGAACTGGGAGTTTAAATGATCACAATCTGAGCGTTAACGAGTGCTACGTCGGCTCCATGCTTGCTGGATTAATCACTTGTCAGTTGTCAGCTTTGGCGTAGGCAGGGGGGTAAGGGGGGCATTTGCCCCCCCCCCCCATAACATTTGAGAAAAATGTCATAACTTTTTTACAATAAAACTGAACTAAATTCCCTGCAAGTTTATTACATTGAAGACAGTATGCTCATATCAAACATAAAAAAGAATTATATCTGCAAGTATAACTGATGATATTACTGATTTGTTCTAAATAAAATTTCTGTCACATTGTTAGCAAAATTTTATTTATGTGTCCATGTAGTTTCACACAGCAGAGGAACATTTTGATTTAGTTTTTTTTCGCTGATCACTTGCTCGGGAAACACTTAAATTGATTTTATTGTTCCTATTGTCTTTCGTATAGCATTCACATTATTTAAATCGTTCACGACAATATTAAGTTTAGGTGAACTGCAATGAAAAAAATGCTGCTTCTTGGTCTTTTTTCTAAATATTGCTTGGATTCCTCCTTCATTACCTGCCATTTTAGAACAACCGCAGTATCTTTAACCAACAAGCTTTGTCATATATATCCCAGGAATTATTATGTGGCCATCATTTTCCCATTTTGTTATTTGACAAATCTAACACCAAGTTACACCAACTCAATGCCCGAAATATCATTTAACTCGTCGGCAAGTATAGAAAATGCAACAGAATTATTTCCTTCACGAACAATGTCTTCACACTAAAGAGACCCACACATTTCGATTATAGTGTTTTGCATGGTTGCCGAGATAAACTTGGCACTACAAGAAACATTTGACAAATGATTACCAAGAACTTCATCTCCAGGTTGCACGAAACTCTAACAGGTCATATATATTACCAGCATTTAATTCTTTTCCATGAAGTGCTAAATCATGATGCGTGCCGCAAAATAGGATTGTAGAAATGATGGGACCCAGTTTGCTGCGATTTTTTTGAATTTGTCCTCTAAATGATGAGTTAAACTGCTCATCTATATAATTTGCTTTGGTTTTCAATAATGCAATAAAATTGCTTGGAGTTGCATCTTCATGATAGCCCCCCCCCCCCCCACAATTTGACTAAAAAAGCTGTGACACCCCACTTTAAGGTGGTAATATCTATTTGAAAATGAGCATGTTTCAAAACACTTTATTGCTATTCTAGTATGTGTTTAGTGTAAGGTTACACTCTGAAATCGTAACATGCGGTAATTCGTGCAAAACGTAATAAAATAAATAGTATCAAATCGTCTATTTTATTGGAACTTTGGCGTAGAGTAGCGTGTTTTGACGTGACGTCACAATTCTAAAACTCCCCCCTCCCCCTCGTCACACATCTTCATAAAGTTTGGGACCCCCTCCCCATAAGTGCGTGACGTCGTTTTTGGATGGTTGCTTTATTTTAAAAAAACGTGATTTTGTTGCCCCCTCCCTGGAAAAATTCCTAGCGACGCCCATGGTTGTCAGGCTGGCTGTAGTTGTGTTATGGTCCTGGTCCCTGGCGTAATCGATATCAGTGTATAGATTTGTTTCAATTTAATGTATCGATAAGTTTCAATTAAATTTACGAGTATCGATGGCATATTTCAATGTAATTTATCAATGTCTGGTCTTCATTTAATGTATCGAATACACGCTTTAATTCAATGTATTTCTGCGTCCACCTGTATCCACTTGTTTAAGACTAGTCTATAAATATGGCTAGGCTATTAATATGGCTAGCCTATAAATATGACTAGTCTATAAATAACTAGTCTGTAAATAATTAGTCTAAAATATGGCTAGTCTATAAATATGACTAGTCTATAAATAACTAGTCTATAAATAACTAGTCTATAAATAACTAGTCTATAAATATGGCTAGTTTATAAATATGACTAATCTATAAATATGGCTAGTATATAAATATGACTAGTCTACAAATATGGGCAGTCCATACTATAAATATGGCTGATCTATAAATATAACTAGTCTATAAAAATGGCTAGTAAGTATATATATATAT
>MUZC01004662.1:650814-678114 GCA_002072015.1 Radix auricularia | reverse complement strand
GGGGGGTAGTAGTGTGTTTGTGTGTGTGAGTGTGTGTGAGAGAGTTTCAGTTAGTGGTTGTTTGGGGGTAGTAGTGTGTTTGTGTGTGTGAGTGTGTGTGAGAGTTTCAGTTAGTGGTTTTTTTTTTTTTGGGGGGGGGGGGGGGNGGGGGGTAGTAGTGTGTTTGTGTGTGTGAGTGTGAGTGTGTGTGTGTGTGTGGGTGGGTGTGAGAGAGTTTAAGTTAGTGGGTGATTGGGGGTAGTAGTGTGTTTGTGTATGTGCAATTTTGTTTTCGTGTGCGTGTATGCACAATTGCGTGCCTGTGTGCTTGTGATGTGAGTGTGCATGTGCATATGCATTTGCGTGTGTGTTTGCGTGATTTCGCATATATGTGTAGGCGTTAGTGTCTGCGCATGTGCCTGTGCGTATGAACGCGTGTAAGTGTGTGTGAGTGCTTGAGCTGTCCCGCGTTTTCAAAATAAAAAATCGATAGATGTCTTTTAACATTTACTTTGTACTTCAACCAACAAGAGTAAAGGAGGCGCCTCACAAATACTTCAAAACAAAACAACTTTAATTTGACTGATTCTGTACTGACCATAATTGATTGTCTTGACTGTATGCGGCTCCCTTTCACACAATTTCTCCATCTGATTTTTTAATTTTAAAAAAAAATTCAATCTGAAGAACATAATTTTCGTGGTTAAAAATGGCCCAGCAATTTTTATTCTGTTTTAAAAATACTTATTGCCTCTCGAATATATTCACTGATTCGCAACTGACAACGATAAATTTGTATAAAACGTTACGACTACAACAACATCAAAAAATTAAATATGAAGTTTAAAAACTAAATACGTTTGACAATAAATCAACAGAATATATCAATAAGGTAAAACAACATCAAGTTAAGCGTGACCTGAATAGTCAAATAAAGCAGGATTTAAAAATCGATGCCAGATGATGTATGTGGTAGAACTCGATACTGAAGACTTTTGAAATACAATTTAACACCTCACCGTGCAAGACGGCCAGGTAAACAACCACCCTGTACTAGACGAACCATAAACCATAGATATACATGACGATCAGGTAAACAACCACCCTGTACACGACGGCCAGGTAAACAACCACCCTGCACTAGACGGTCATTTAAACAGCCACACTGTACATGACAGCCAGGTAAACAACCACCCTGTACTAGACGGTCAGGTAAATAACCACCCTGTACATGACGGCCAGGTAAACAACCACCCTGTACATGACGGCCAGGTAAAAAAAAACCACACTATAAAAGGCACACAAAACACAAACATCGCTCGATGTTAGACAAGTTTTCTCCGGTTCAATAGGTTGATAACAAAACAAGAAAGAAAAAAAAGATAAATTAAAATCAGACCAAAGCGAGTCCTGAAAATTGTCTTCCTGAGTTAGGTCGATAATTTAATACCTTGGGTAAGGGAGTTAATCATTGTCATTTCATAGCTGCCTCTTGTACGACCCAAGGAAATCACTTACTCAATAATAGAAATTCGGTGTGTGTGTGGGGGGGGGGGGGGNNNNTTGGGAAGACCTAAAGTCAGAAAATGTCTTTTGTTTAGTAATCAAAATGTTTTCCGTCTTTAAAAAAAAATGTTGGTGTCACATAAATATTAAAAACCGTAATATAAGTCGTTGGGTCCTAATGTTCGACCTAATTTGGATAAGAGACCATGGCCACAATGGCTGACCAATGGGAATATACGACTCACTCAGGCTCGGGGCCAAAAAGGAGGAGTAACTAAGTAAAATGACTTATCGGTTTCGGTATTTTCATAGCGTAAATGAAAATGTGAAGACGATATCGAGGGGAGATAATACATTGATCGAAACACCCCCCTCCCCCACCCCTGGGAGAGAGCTCAAACATGTGACGTTAGCGGTTGTTGGTCCTTAGTTATCTGAAGATGTTCGACTGGTTCAATGAAACAAAACAAGGTGCGGCTCAAAGTAATGACAACACGCAGAACAAAAAAAGACAAAGTCAGTCTGAACATAATGTCAATTAAAAACTCCTGAGTCCATGTTGTCCTCTTATGAGACTTATGCCATCACACTTGGCAGAATGGTTTTAATGGAGACCAATCTGTTAATTAAGAAATAGGTCAGGTGTGTGGTAAGGTTGCCGCCGGTACCTAGAAAGTTCCCAAAGCATGAAAATAAAAATTCAAACAAGTAAACGGCGAGAAAGCGAGCAGACGAAGATCGGTATATCTTATCTTAGTTATACAGACGCTCCTTCTATGCAGAAGATAATTGCGTCCACAGACCATGAGAGATGATCTGTTGGCAAGTGATGTAGCGGTCACCGGCCACGGCTTTAGGGGTTCCACGCATTACCCCAGCCGCCTAACTATTGTCTAGTTAGGTACCCATTCGGAGCTGGGTGACTCGGGGACTCCTCAGGCCCCGAGAACAAATCCTCACCTTCGTGTGGATTCGAACTCGTGACCATCGGTATGACAGTCGAGAGCGCTACCTCTCGACCACCACGTCCCACGTATAGTTGTACAAAGTAAAAAAGATGGAAAGCGTCCTAATGCATTAACAACATTAGTTATATCATCACGCCTAGAAACACTCGAGGATAGAAGAACAAAGGGCAAAGTAAAAATAATACATAAGACAATTAATGCTTAATTCTCCAATATATAACACAAAGATAATTTAACACAACCCGCAGATTAATACAAGGATCAAAACACATTTCTTCTTCCTTATACAAGAACAAACACTTACAAATTCTCGTTCTTCATGTCTGGAATTCGGACGTGGTACGGGTTGCCAGATCAAACTAGGAAAACAAACATTTAAAATGTTAATATAAAATCAAGACTGGACATAAAGCATGTATAAGCGTAGGAAACAATAATCTTCTGCATAGAAGGAGCGTCTGTAACTGGTAAGTTAAGATATTCCGACACAGGAACATTAATAGTTGTTGCAGTGCTCGGCTGGTCGTCACTAAAAAAGAAAGCGTTTCCTTTCTGTCAATGATATTCAAGACAACTAACAGGCTGCTTCAGCCTAGGTCAGAAACTCAACTCTCTCCCGTCAAGACAACTAACAGGCTGCATCAGCCTAGGTCAGAAACTCAGCTCTCTCCCGTCAAGACAACTAACAGGCTGTTCCAGCCGAGGTGACAAACTCAACTCTCTCCCGCCAAGAAAACAATGCCGTTAAGACAGGCCCAGTTAAGACTGATGGATATGGTCGTCTGCTCATTCCTGTTAATTAAGGTCAACAAGTGCCTGGAAGAAGCTACCAAAAGAATCAGCTGAGGCAACATTTTTAGACACGTGTTTGTCCATTATCTACTACCCTCCAACACCCAGACAACACTGTGAGCAGCCTGTAAGTGCTGTCTTCACAGGATCATTGACCTACAGAGAGCAGCCTGTAAGTGCTGTCTTCTCAGAATCATTGACCAACCCAGAGAGCAGCCTGTAAGTGCTGCCTTCACAGGATCATTGACCTACAGAGAGCAGCTTGTAAGTGCTGCCTTCACAGAATCATTGACCTACAGAGAGCAGCCTGTAAGTGCTGCCTTCACAGGATCATTGACCAAGCCAGAGAGCAGCCTGTAAGTGCTGCCTTCACAGGATCATTGACCTACAGAGGGCAGCCTGTTAGTGCTGCCTTCACAGGATCATTGACCTACAGAGAACAGCCTGTAAGTGCTGCCTTCACAGGATCATTGACCTACAGAGAGCAGCCTGTAAGTGCTGCCTTCACAGGATCATTGAACGACAGAGAGCAGCCTGTAAGTGCTGCCTTCACAGGATCATTGACCTACAGAGAGCAGCCTGTAAGTGCTGCCTTCACAGGATCATTGACCTACAGAGAGCAGCTTGTAAGTGCTGCCTTCACAGGATCATTGACCTACAGAGAGCAGCCTGTAAGTGCTGCCTTCACAGGATCATTGACCTACAGAGAGCAGCCTGTAAGTGCTGCCTTCACAGGATCATTGACCAAGCCAGAGAGCAGCCTGTAAGTGCTGCCTTCACAGGATCATTGACCAACCCAGAGAGCAGCCTGTAAGTGCTGCCTTCACAGAATCATTGACCAAGCCATAAACATAGTATATATTTATGAGCCAGAAAGAATAAAAACACTGATCGTGGACCCATGATGTATAGATGAATGAAAAGAAAATTGCCTTCGAAACGTTCAATTCGAAAATCATGTTTAACACTGACAGTTTACACAGTTTACTAGTACAGAGCTTTAAATTGTTGTGAAATCAATGAATTTTCTGTTAATATTTGGAGAAACAAAAACTATTTCTAAAATCGTCAGCATTCAGCAGTGTAGAGAAGGAGCCGCATAGAGCTAAACTAAGAGACTTATGGTGAATAGACGTGTTTGTCCTGTGGGGGTGGGGGGTGGGGCAACATGGTGTGTGATTCGAAATATTATGTTCAACTTTTATTTTCGATTTATTTATTTTTTACTTGATTTTTGTTAAACCTACCGGAGTTTGCATTAAAAACATACATATTTGATGTTAACGTCAAAAATTAATAAATAGACGGAAATGTGTGTCAGAAACGGATATATAGACGGAAATGTGTGTCAGAAACAGATATATAGATGGAAATGTGTGTCAGAAACAGATATATAGATGGAAATGTGTGTCAGAAACGGATATATAGATGGAAATGTGTGTCAGAAACGGATATATAGATGGAAATGTGTGTCAGAAACAGATATATAGACGGAAATGTGTGTCAGAAACAGATATATAGATGGAAATGTGTGTCAGAAACAGATATATAGATGGAAATGTGTGTCAGAAACAGATATATAGATGGAAATGTGTGTCAGAAACGGATACATAGAAAAAATCATAGATGGAAATGTGTGTCAGAAACGAATAGATACGCGGGAATGTGAGAAATTCAGATGGTTAGGGGTGTCAGACTTGTCGCTATGAAATATTTACTCAACCTTAAGTCCGGCTGACCGGTCAAGATTTCAGGAAAAGAAGACGCGTACAGATTTAATGAATTAAAGTTGGGATTAAATTAAGGGGGTGGGGTGGGGTGGTAGAACTGGGTTNGGGGAGCTTTTACAGTTTCAACCAAAAAAAAAGAAAATAAGAGAAAATAATCTCAGTGTTTGAAGGACCAGTTCTCATTCTTTTACGTCACATCGACAAAGGAGACAAGTGCGGGTTGAGAGTGGCTGAATTCGAGGGGGGAGTTAAGGGATGGGGTCGACTGTGTGGGATCAAGGGGTACAGAAACATATTGAATGTGGGGTGGCGCATAGCAAGAAATTTAAGAGACTGGAACAAGAGTCGTGAAGAAAAAAGGCGGCATATTAAATTCGTGCTGAATGGGATAACATCAGCAGTTTTGGAACCACTGATATTCCCAGTATTTAGACCTAGTATTCAGATTAAGTATTGCAAGGAACCTCGTTACTCTTGGGACTAACTCTCTGCTTTAGCTCTTAGTTACTTCTAGTTACACTCGTCTTCTACTCTCGTTCTCTAACATCAACTCTAATACTTATTACACCAATTAATTCTGTTTATTGCTTCACTTCTTCAGTTCTAGTTACTTCTCACATAACTCTAATCTGTACCGTCCTAATGTCCATTAGTCTACCAGAGTCTCTCTCACGTTCTCCTAACCTGACTCCCTTTTGCCTAGTGTGTACCCCCTCAAACTTTAATTGTCCGAAGTAATCTGTCAGTCATCTGGAACCACCCCTATGTTAAGACGGGGGTGGGACCGGTTTAACATAATCATGTCTGTTGAAACCCCCAGCACTTAACTACCCACATCCATTCAGGCCATTTGGACGTGTGGTCATCCTTTATCTACCCCGGGGCATTTCACACCTCGGTCATCCTCGGTCGACTACTCTCTAACATCTCCAAATCTACTGTCCGGGGCAAGTTAACACCAGAACTACGCCTCCAGTTCCTTGACCACCTGGACTCACTCGCGTTGGCCAACGCTGCTACCTCAAAGGACAATCTGTCTCTTTGAATGCTAACTAACCACCCTAAGGGTCCATACAAACTTCCACTGATTTAAAAAAATGTCGCCCTCGAATTAGCGTGACATCTCGACATATGTTTGTTTTGAGTTGGCTTTGAGAGACCCTCTGGCAAAATTCAAAACAAACACACCGAAACGCTCTTGTGTTTCCCCAACACCGCAACCTTGCTCTCACCAATCCTAAATTACTTCTACTTCTACACTGCTGTACTGTGTCGAACCTCTACGCGTCTGTCCGTCAAGTCTATAGTCAAAATTGTCAATTTATCAAACATCATTGAAATCAACATTTTAAGACATAGGCACGGAAAACTTTTCAAAATTGACAAGTAAAAAACATAATTGGCAGTATTTCAAACACTTCTCAAAATACATCCACATGTGACAAATAATGCATGAAACACATAATCAATAAAATACATAAACTTCTCAAACAACTTAAATGTTATCAATTAATTACAACAATAAAATTCACGATGAAATTTTCAGACATTGGAAAAATCAGATAATAGCATCTGACAAAAAAAAACAAAAAAAAAACACATAGTCATTTCATCATAATCATCAAGTATTAGTATTAGACAAACCAAGTAAAAATAGTCAATGTATCATTATAATTGTTCATATACTAGCATTGCACAAACAAAACACAGTTAGTCAATTCATCATCATAAATTAAATAATAGCATACGATAGCAAAACATATTTAAGCTATTTATCATTCTCAATAACCCGCCTTAGTTCGCCAAAAACGTAGAATCATAGTTACCTTAACTTTGCCTATGTAAAAGGGTAAACAACAAGGGAAAAAAAAACATGGTAAAGAAATCTTAATTATCTTTCTACTTAAGACAGTTGTGCATCATAAACATAATTCATAAAACAAGTAAATAAAATATATTTTTTAAAAAAATCACAATTGTAATAAAAAGAGACTAAGGGAGACAAACGCTTGGGACCACAGGAGTCAATCTTGCGAAGTCGAGGGAAATTTCCCGAATCGTGGGAATTTTTGAGCCAAATTTTAAAAAATGGGAATTAGGGAATTTTATAAGGATTTTGCCTAAAATATGGGAATTTTTTAGATTGACAATTAAAAAAAAAATTAAATACATTCTTGAATGAAAAGAAAAGAAAATAATTTGAAACATGCTCATTTTCAAATAAGAAATACTTTTTTGTGTTGGTGGGAGGCTCTTTGACGTCATAATTGTTTATTTCTAGCGTGTCTAGGTTTTTAGCGCATTTTCGAGAAGTCGAATGCGCTATTGCACCCGTTTTGTCCGTCCGTCTGTCATCACCCTAGATCTCAGCAACCATAAGTCCTATACCCATGATGTATATATGTTTTTTGTATGTCCTGACCTGCCATTTGTGCATCAACACTCAGTTACTCGATCCGTTAAAAAACCCCGTTAAAACTACCAAAAAACATTGCGAATCGAGAGATAACACTAGCGCAGGCAACGGCCGCCATTGCCGGAAGTCGAATACATCGTTTTTCAAGCATTGAAGACTTAAAGTTATTGGTTAGTGGTGCGAAAGCGTGCAAAAGAATTAGTTTTTTTTTGTTGACATCATTAGAATATGTGTAAAAGTTTAGAGAGTTTTACGTCATCATTTGTGGTGACTTCAATCAAGATCTTAGCGGCCCAGGGGCAGAAATTGAAAACTTTTTCGAAACAAGCTTCAACATTCAACTACTTTCAACAAGATTGGCAACCACGATCTATCAAACAACAATTGATGGAGTATTTGGGCCATTAGCTGATTACAATTTAGAATGTTTCATTTATGAGTCCTATTTCAGTGACCACAAACCACTTGTAGTTAGATTAAAGAGAAAATAAAAAAATTTAAAATGTAAAGAAATGACTTTTAAATAATTTTTTTCAGGTATATTCATTACACAAGAAGATTCATAAAAATATGTCTAAAATCTAAACACAATTACTGATAACTACATAATGCTGATATCTAACATAAGTACTGATACATAATACGAAAATGCGCTAACACGTCCTGAGTCCAAAAAGGGACCAGGCTTAACATGATTTTTTATTTCGGATCTTGTTTTTTTCCTGACGTTTTGGCTAGATTTTTCCCAACATTATCACTGACAGTAGACTGTAGACAGTTTACAGTCAGATTGTGTAAATGTATTACTATTAAATAATATAATTAATTAGTCTGAGCCCGAGTCATCCTAAAATGTTTGTTACATATAAAGGACCAAATCATTAATACTATGTAAATATATAACAATCTATGTAACCATGTATGATTGATTCATTATTAATAAATTTCAATGCATTCATTTAAAAAAATATTTTTATCAATCACAGACAAATTTAAATTTCAAGAGTATCCAAATGACTTTTTAAAAACTTCATAATGTTAAAATTTAAAAGTATAATCAATATTTTGGCTTTGTAGCCAAGTTGTTAAATAAAAACGTATAGATTATATAAACATTGAAAGTACTCTACTAAAAATTGTCTTAAAAATGCATAAATATTTAGTATATTTTAATTGGAAGTCCAAAGTCATTAAAATGAATGCATAAGGATTTAATTGAAGTTGCCACTTTTCATCTTTTTTCCCAAGTTTTTAATGCATGTGGGAATTTTAGCCCAATATGGGAATTATTTTATTCCTGCCTGGGAAAATCTGGCATTTAGACTTCGCAACACTGACAGGAGTTATCCCCATCAATTTATCACTCAGACATTTATTGGGAAGCTTCACATTCCACTCTGGTGGGTTATTGTCGTGATAGGTCTTAAATTGGTCACCATAATTTTTTTTAGCTCTAGCCTTTCCATCACCAAGAATTTCGACTACCCCGTCACTATGTTTTCTAATAAGCACAATTGGTTTTTTCCGTCTGTTGTAGTTTAGTTTTGGGTTCCGATCAATTTGTTTAGTCAAATCCAAATAGTGAACCACGTCCCTTACGCAAACTGAGTTGTCTGCCCCACTCTGGTGTCATGATCTCTCTTCTGACGCTGTGATGATGTGTTAAGTTTTAAAAACTTGCTCCGTTACAGGCTGACTGAGACATATCTCGGGTAACAGAGTTCTCATAGAGTGGTGAATTGGCTGCTATAGTAACCGCACAAACTTACGTAATTAGGGCTGTATCCCCGTGCTGGCATAGATACAGGCTGACTGCGACATTTCTCAGGTAAATGAGTTCCCAGAGAATGGAGCATTGGCTGCTATAGTTACCACACAACCTTACGTATTTAGGGCTGTATCCCGTCGTGATGGCATGTTTGTGAGTTCTGTACGCACTGGTTAACAGTGGAAGATGGACATCACAGTCCTTTTGATTTTCTGCTAAGAAGGCTGACTAACTGCCCTTAAGGTCCCTACAATATTCAGACCTAGTATTTAGATCCAGTATTCC
The DNA here is from genome assembly GCA_002072015.1 of Radix auricularia. Taxonomy (NCBI): domain Eukaryota; kingdom Metazoa; phylum Mollusca; class Gastropoda; family Lymnaeidae; genus Radix; species Radix auricularia. The sequence goes on along the minus strand of MUZC01004662.1, from coordinate 668,670 downwards.
GACCTGGTATTCAGACCAGGTATTCAGACCTGGTATTCAGACCTGGTATTTAGACCTGGTATTCAGACCTGATATTCAGACCTGGTATTCAGACCTGGTATTCAGGCCTAGTATTCAGGCCCAGTATTCACACCTGGTATTCAGACCTGGTATTCAGACCCGGTATTCAGAACTGGTATTCAGACCTGGTATTCAGACCTGGTATTCAGACCTGGTATTCAGACCTGGTATTCAGACCTGGTATTCAGACCTGGTATTCAGACCTAGTACTCAGGCCCAGTATTCACACCTGGTATTCAGACCTGATATCAAGATTATTTAATCTTATTGAAGTTCTCAATGTTGACTTTAATACTTATATAAAAACTCGTGATTTTAAAAAAACGAGAAAATTTTTTATTTCAAAAAATAAACTAATTAATTAACGATTAACAGTTATGAAGATTTCTTTTACATGCACAGCATATACAAAATAACTACAAACAGAATACACACATATGACACATCCTAAAGAATGTTTAGAGAAAAAAATAAACTTGCAAAAGATTAAGAGATGAGATTTGATGCTATAAATTTAAGGATGGAATATTTAAGTATTTTAAGTATACCGAAATGGTTGGGCTTATATTCAACAATATGTTTAAATCTATGATCAAGTTCTGGTTCCTTAAAGAGTAAACACACTCCACTTGAATAACCCATTGCTTTAAATTCATACTCTGAAAAAGGAGTGTATCAACAATATTTTTTTAAAATCCTTTATATCCCATCTATGCAGGCAACTAGCAACATTGTACCCATGTAAGGTCCATTCTCATATGGAACATTTTTAAACCTTACCCAAAATTAGGCTATCTTTAAATTATGTCACGTTTATCTAGACCGCATTTTCAGAAGCAGGCCACAGTAGATTTCTGAGAAGCTTGTAGACCACACCGACAGAAGCCGGCCACAGTGTATTACCCGACGACTTGAAGGGAGCAGCGTACTCGTAATTAATTTTACGGAAGTTATGCGCCCATAATGGAGGTTTTCAATCGCATTAGGAAGTTTTGGGCCGGGACTTTGCCTTTTGCACTTCTTAACCATAGCATGAGCGAGGTTTTTGGAATGGGTAGGGGAGGGCCTTTCGAGGACACCGGGGGTTGTGGACAATAGGTTTAGAATTTAATGAGTTCAATTTTGTAACTTTTTTCCCCCAGTCCCGTTTCCCGGGTAAATTTTGTAAGAAAAGAAAAACAGTTAAGGGGCGGTGGGGGTCGGGGGTTGGATCTAAAAAATGCTTATAGGTGGCAAATTTATAATATAAAGGTCAAGGTTAATTCAACTAGCCCTGCCTAATCTCAACCCACACCGCCGTGATCCACGTTGGACCAGCAGAAATTATTTTTAGTCACAATTTGAATACAACTCCGTCATGTTGTCAAGGACTCAACGTCGAAAATGAATGCGTCAAATTGTAAACAAAGGATCTTTTCGTCCTTGCTGCTCTACATAAAATACAGCAAGGACTGAAACATTCTTCTGAAATAATATAACAATATGTTGCCTTTTTTAAAAAATAAACTGATAATGGCCTAGGACTTTTGTGAACAAGAAAAGTTTAAGAATTGAATGTTCTTATCTGTTACAGACGCTCCTTTTATACAGAGTTGAATGAATGATACACATATTTAAGTTTATTAATACAAAAACTACCATACATAAAGACGTAACTCTAATTTGTCTGTATAAAAATTAAATTGACATTAAACCAGGAACATAGGTGGCCATAAGTCTCCTTATTTCCGGTTTAATCAAGGGACAGAATCCGATGTGGCCCCAATAACGGGAATCGTATTGACTAATGAGTTCGACAGGGGGGGGGCAGGGCATCTTCTCAGTCAATGACCGTCTGAGTTGTGTCCGAGATCGTGATGGGCAGCCTGGGGGGACCTCAGATGTAGTGAAGGGTGCACACAAACAAGCGGGGCACCCAAGTCACAGTCAGACAGCCCCGGTTACTTTTCGATGTCATCTCATTTGGCTTGTGTAGTACTTGTGAAACAAAGTCATACGATCCTATGGCAATGCGGCCTATAATGAAGGGAAATGCAAGTAATTTGACACCAAAAGTAAAGCAGATCTTTGGTAGGTGCCATATTGCCAAACAACAGGTCCGACGACCATCGTGCAGATACAAACCTACAGCACGAAATAGAACATTAAACGAATATATAACACAATGTTTAAAAAAAATATTACCAAATAAAGTATGTTTCTTCAAAATAACTGCTTCTAAATTTATGCATATGTAAATTATTTAATTGTTAACTATATATTTTTTGTTGCAATGAAATATTAAACTGTATTTTTTTCTTATAAATATTTTTATTAGACCTTTTCTTTTTAATTATCGCCCAAATATTTTATTGGCAGACCGTTCGTGACAATTTATGCAATGTCCGAATGTGAGAGCTAATTCATTGACCTAATGCTAAAAAATTAAATTTTCGAAAAACAAAACAAAAACAACAGATGTTATTGATCTGGAGCTGATTAATTAGTTTGTCGATTAGAAACTGTGAGGTCAGATTAACCTTTAGACTATGCAAGTTCTTTTTCTGGTCCAAAAATAATTTTAGAGTAATTACAGTAAGAAGAAACACACATACAATTTCCTCTGAATTAAATAGTTGATACAATTAACTTTCGTGACGAATAGCTTGAGCCCTTCAATCTTTGTCATGAGCGACATGCAGGTTGTTTTGAAAAAAAATACTTGAATTTCGTGTTGCAGGCTAGACTAGAGTTTTAAGTTTATTAAAGCTAGACTAGAGTATTGAGTTTAATAAAACTACACAAGAGTATTGAGTTTATTAAAGCTAAACTAGAATATTGTGTTTATTCAAGCTAGACTAAAGTATTGACTTTATTAAAGCTAGACTTTAGTATTGAGTTGTTTAAAGCTAAACTAGAGTATTGAGTTTATTAAAGCTAGACTAGAGTATTGAGTTTATTAAAGCTAGACTAGAGTATTGAGTTTATTAAAGCTAGACTAATGTATTGAGTTTATTAAAGCTAGACTAATGTATTGAGTTTAATAAAGCTTGACTAGAGTGTTGAGTTAATTAAAGTTATACTACTTACACTTAAGCTGTTTTGATTTTTTAAAATAAATACTAATTCACTAATTCCTTAAAATAATTCTCTAAACCTTCAGTTTTCTTATAAGAATTTTAAGCAATTAGAGAAACATACACACATTTATTGTACCCTTGAACTCGACGGATGTTCAGATATCTGACCGATGCCACGCAACGGCGTAGAATCACCAAACAGCACATTTTGATAATATGATAATAATAATATTGTATATGTGTTTGTTGGCTGTGGAATTTTAGACCCCAAAAAAATGGATGCCGTGCAACTTTGCTCACAGTTTTGTCATTGTTCGCTCGGACCAATTAACCTGAGAGGGCTTATTGCTCACAATATATAATATATGTATATTTAATTGTTTATACTATAACCCAAGTGTTTAGAGCGGTTTTTATTTGTTTTATTTAAATTATGAGGTACCCTGACATTCCAAGGGTTCGCTTCACAACAGAAAACTTTAATTTAATTGTTTATACTATAACCCAAGTGTTTAGAGGGGTTTTTATTGTTTTATTTAAATTATGAGATACCCTGACATTCCAAGGGTTCGCTTCACAACAGAAAACTTTACAACACCGTTAGGGTCGCATGCACCTGGAATAGACGAGGTCATGGGTTATTGTTGTCTTATTTCGCCTGGTCAGTCGGTCTTCCGTCAATCGATACGCCAATTTAATCAACTTTTTCCTTTGTGGCACTCATAGACACCGACAAGTTATTAGCGAAGTTGTCACACCACATGCTCAAAGTAAAAGGACAATCGCATTATCATATCTAAACGACTTAAATGGGGGAATCTTAACGTGAGGAGAAAAAAAAGAGAAAAAAATTGAACATACAAGTCCAACCAACTGATTAGTTCAGGGTTTGATGAATGTAGGTCGCGGGGTGGCTTAATGTAGGTCGTGGGGGGTGGCTGAATGTAGGTCGTGGGGTGGCTGAATGTAGGTTGTGAGGTGGCTGAATGTAGGTCGTGGGGTGGCTGAATGTAGGTTGTGGGGTGGTTGAATGTAGGTTGTGGGGTGGCTGAATGTAGGTCATGGGGTGGCTGAATGTAGGTTATGGTGTGGTTGAATGTAGGTCATGGGGTGGCTGAATGTAGGTCGTGGGGTGGCTGAATGTAGGTTGTGGGGTGGTTGAATGTAGGTTGTGGGGTGGCTGAATGTAGGTCATGGGGTGGCTGAATGTAGGTTATGGGGTGGTTGAATGTAGGTGGTGGGGTGGCTGAATGTAGGTCATGGCGTGGCTGAATGTAGGTCGTGGGGTGGCTGAATGTAGGTTGTGGGGTGGCTGAATGTAGGTTGTGGGGTGGCTGAATGTAGGTCGTGGGGTGGCTGAATGTAGGTTGTGGGGTGGCTGAATGTAAGTCATGGGGTAGCTAAATGTAGGTTATGGGGTGGTTGAATGTAGGTTGTGGGGTGGCTGAATGTAGGTCATTGCGTGGCTGAATGTAGGTTGTGGGGTGGCTGAATGTAGATTGTGGGGTGGTTGAATGTAGGTTGTGGGGTGGCTGAATGTAGGTCGTGGGGTGGCTGAATGTAGGTCGTGGGGTGGCTGAATGTAGGTCGTGGGGTGGCTGAATGTAGGTTGTGGGGTGGCTGAATGTAGGTTGTGGGGTGGCTGAATGTAGGTCGTGGGGTGGCTGAATGTAGGTTGTGGGGTGGCTGAATGTAGGTCGTGGGGTGGCTGAATGTAGGTCGTGGGGTGGCTGAATGCAGGTCGTGGGGTGGCTGAATGTAGGTCGCGGGGTGGCTGAATGTAGGTCGTGGGGTGGCTGAATGTAGGTCGTCGGGTGGCTAATTCTTCAAGTTAGATCCGTTGTCACAATTTTTGCGTCACAACACTGCACGTGAGTTGTTCGGTTGACAGGATTATCCAGAAAGGGATTATTGGGGGACTTCGCCAGGGCTATTGCTTCTAGGCTACAAGGGGATACGTGATACCAAAGACACCGACTTGCCTCCCTTTTCTGGCCTTAACTGCTTGGCTGTGTTTCATCAAAGGCAGTTCATGAAAACTTCCTGACAACAAGTCTCAACTGTGATGTCACACGTATGACAGATCTTTTGAAGTCTCGCCATTTCTCGTCTAGGTTTACGTGGAGATTAGAACAGGTATCGAGATTAGCTCCAACCAGTGCTTGACTCACAATGGCAGAGTCCAGTTGTCCGCTCATTTCGGAATCATCGATCTCAGCTTTCAGTTCAGTGTTATTGCCTGAAGTTCGGGTTAAGCTCTTTCTAAATATTCTAATATAGGTAACAGACGTCAAATATATAGACTATGTTTATGTAATAAGGTTTTTAAAATTAAAATAACTGAATTAATATACACCGAAAAACACTGCTCAAATTTCCTAATATAAACTGTAAAAGTTTAAGTAAAGAAAAAGTAACATATAGAATTAACAGAATAAATCTTAACGGATATCCTGATCTTTCAAATTAGAGTAGGCAGAGCAAACCTGCCGCACATGTTTCTATAGTCATATTATACTTTTCCGATGACATCATTTCTATTAGACAGACTATACTTTTCGGATGACATCATTTCTAATAGACAGACTATACTTTTCGAAGGACTTCCTTTCTATTAGACAGACTATACTTTTCGAAGGACTTCCTTTCTATTAGACAGACTATACTTTTCCGATGACATCATTTCCAGAAGACAGACTATACTTTTCCAATGACATCATTTCCAATAAACAAGCTATACTTTTCGGATGACATCATTTCCAATAAACAAGCTATACTTTTCGGATAGATAAATTGTACCTAGTGACCTGTACACATCGCCTCACTTTTCCGTTGTTTTGTCGTGTTAATAAATTAAGGCAACTTTTAAACCAGCCCAGCCCTGTTTCTTGACACCTCCCACGCGAGTAACCTCAGTGGCCCTCGTTTCAGTCTCACGTGAAGACATTCAGCTGTCATTGGTCATCACGGTCCATTGAATAAAACCCAAATCTCGGTTCAATCGGATAAAAACAAAAGAGGGCAAAAAGCTAATGTATCACTACGCGAAGTCTGGCCGCCCCGCCCTCCTTTGAATAAGCATCATGTCTTGGAGCCTGATTTTCTTAAGGTTATTTCTTTCTTGTATTCGGAATCCATTGGACGTAACAGTGTTTCTTCTACATTTAAAGAACGTTCTCTAAGTTTTAAACAAAAACAAAAAACTTAAAATTTTCTGTAACTTAAAACAAGATGGTGTAGCTCGCGGTCGATTTGTGGTGGTGTTTCAAGGCCTATTTTTATCACGATCGCAGTTGTTAATTCTGTGCCTCTCGTGAACCCCAAGTGGCATCGTTTTGAAATCGTCTCTGGTTGGCCTAGAGGTAAGCGTGAGTATCACCCAAGCCCCGATGCCGTTGACTGATGTCCCACATGGTCTAATAGCGTTGCTTACCCCGCGGAGCCGTCTGTCAATACATGAACACGTCAGCCATCTATTGCAGTCAAGTGATGTAGAATCTCTGTATTATAATTAAGTCTCTCGTGGACTTTGAAATAAGTACTGGCTTTTGTAGTGCACTGTCTTACGTTCTGGAATTCTTTTTAACAGGAGTGTTTGTATTTAGAAACTTGACGATTTAAATACTAGGATAGTAAGATAAAACGAGAAGTGTTGAGTCTATATACGGGAGTTTATTGGTAGCTCTACGAGATAATAGATTTTGTGGCTGAAAATAATTCTTTAAATAGTACAAGAAAGGCTCATGATATTTTTAATGAAATATTTTAGGGATCCTAAAAACACAAGGTACGCTGAGAACATTTGATGACAGATTTCAACAGAAATTTGTAAGTTTCTGTCTATAGCGATGTGAACGTGTCTGGTTGAATTGAGATTAATTTTCATAGTTCAACATGTAATTGTATTCTTCCTACTTCCAGTGGCATTAATATGTTATATAAAGAAACAAAGTTACATTTCTAGTTCAAATGCAAGATCGTAAATCTAGTTGAAGTGTTGTTAGCACACTTAGTGGGACCGATGACAAAACATCTAATAGAATTGATATTGAAATATTTCATTATACAAAGGTTGATATACCTATTTGAACCAATGTTGATATGTCTAGTTGAACCGATGTTGATATACCTATTTGAACCAATGTTGATATACCTATTTGAACCAATGTTGATATACCTATTTGAATCAATGTTGATATGTCTAGTTGAACCGATGTTGATATAACGAGTTAAACCGACGTCAATATGTCTAGTATTCTAATTCATCAGTTAATTTTTATTTTAAAAACGATATCTGAAGTATTCTTAAACATTACCTACAAAGTATGTGTATATTTACGATAAATAATGTGAGTTGTTTTATCTTCCCAACCTATCCATACTAATACGGTGGTCTGGATTATTCATCCACAGAGTAAAGTATCCAACAGCTATGAACAAGGTCTGTATACGGACATCTGAGACTCACACAGCCATTACCGTCATGATGCTTGTCTGCTTTTTGGGGTAAGACCTCAGATTACTGTAACGTATTTTGTGTACTTTCTCCCCTGCCCCCCCTCCCACCCCCAACCTGACAAACAGACGATGAAAATTTACAAGTACAAATAAAAATTGCCTTTCTAAAAGGTTTAGTGGGAAGGGCGGGGGTGTTACAGCATGGACTATAGACAATTGATTTAGTTCCGTTCACGTAATCTGCTAAACACGCTCAAACGTTCTTTGTTGACGTAGTTTTCTTCGGTGAAGGAAGGGATGGGTAGGAGAGATCGGATATTATTTTATACCTTGTGCCCAGCCGCAGTTATTGGAGATTTGAAAGCATTTCTTCTTGTGGAAAGTCAATAAGCTTATTTTAATCAGATTACAAATGTAAAAGTTTGCTATGAAAAGATTTTTTTTCATTTAAAAAATCTTTTTTTTAAAATGAAATGCTAGTATATTCTCAAGAGTGCACCAAAACAAAACATAAGAACTTAATTTTTCGTAACATGCAGCTAACGAAGAAAATACTTTATTTTAACAATCAATGAAAACGCATTCAATTTGTCTACAATCAAGTTAAATCTTTGACTGAAATAAGTGTTCACCCAAAGTGCTGTCAGGTAGACCTGTGCCTTTTCCATTCATGACACTTCAAATACTTTCTCATTTCTGCTGCAATAGTAAATAGTTGTGTTTTTTTTTTCCATTTAATTCTCATTAAATAATACGCAAAGACATTTTCCAATATGTTTTATAACGAAATAAAAATGAGTTTTTCTCTCGAATATTTTAACTACAATAATAAAACTCATCTACGCAGTCGTATTTAAAACCTTATGTAATTTTCTGTCTATCACATGTTTCACCTTTGGCATATTATACACTTGGGCTCGCTTTATAGTAATACCATTGTTATAAACACCTTCCCTGGCTACCCCCCCTCCAAATTAAGCCTTTTCCTCACCCCATCCCACGAGGCCATATAAATGTTTAATTGGAAGCGAGGAGTGTGGATATATTTAAACATAAAAAACAAAATGCTCCAATTGCCTGGTTGCTAAGACGATGAGAAAAAATAACACGGAGATAGGAGACGAGAGTGTGGAAGCAGAGATCTGATATGGGCATTGGGGGGGGGGGTGCAGTGTGCAGGCGAGCTGCTTCTCTCGAATTGGATGACAGCCCTTGAAGGAGCTCTGAGACAATCACGTTAGGAAGCCACCCAGGGCTGAACACTGGAAAGTTTAATGTTAAACGGCTCCACATTGGGGTCTCGGACAACACTGTAGCAACAAGCCATTTTTTTAAATGCAAGAGGGAGTGAACTTTAAGATACAAGCTATGGCGTTTATTAAGGTCAGACTGATCCCATGGTGTTGGTGAGGTCAGAATGGTCGAGTTGTGTTTGTTAGGTCAGACTGGTCCGTGGTGTTTGTGAGGTCAGACTGGTCCCACGGTGTTTGTTACGTCAGACTAGTAACATGGTGTTTGTTAGGTGAGAATGGTCCCATGGTGTTTGTTAGGTCAGACTGGTAACATGGTGTTTGTTAGGTCAGAATGGTCCCGTTGTGTTTGTTAGGTCAGACTGTTCTCATGGTGTTTGTTAGGTCAGAATGGTCGAGTTGTGTTTGTTAGGTCAGACTAGTCCCACGGTGTTTGTGAGGTCAGACTGGCTAAGGTAACATTTTTTGTTCGGGTTAGCGGATCAGATTCAATGGAGTTGAACTCGAACATCTTTGTCACGCCAGTCACGTGACTTCTACAGAGAGATGTACCACTGTTAGCACTGAATGGGAATCATACAAAAGCTTGTGGGTCGTCCCTGGCAGCATTTCATTTATTAATATAAGTTTGTTTGTTTGTTGTTGTTTTTTTTTTTTAATGTAAACACATGTTGTCAGGGGTGAACGCACTACATTGTACGCTTCGTATAAAAAATATAATAAATCAGTGTTAATTCGTAAAAGTCCTTCAAAGTACCATCCGGTACAGTCAACCCCATTTTGAACGCCATAGGTATAACGCCACTGCACAAAACTGAAGTTATTGATATAAACTTGTTTTTCTTAAAAGCTATCTAAATCCATCATGTAAAAAGAGGGCGAGCTTTATGTGCAGTTACTCTTTACAATCAAGCCAGGTTTACTTTTCGCGAGGTTTGATCAACCATATCTAGATACCTGAAACTGGTTCAACTTGTTGATGAATATCTGGCCAAATAATTTGTAAGTTCTAATTTATGTTTGCTCCATTTCAGGGTAATTGAGCCAAGAAGAAATGCATTATCACCGTTTGTTTTCGTCTTGAAGTAAGGAAATGACTATGTGTGTTTGCTGTACAAATTGTTTCATGATGTTTAAAACCCTCGTCAACTTGCTCAAAAAACCATGAATAATTATCTGGGGCAAAGTAACAACAATATTTATACCGAGTTCCTACCTAATACTTAAGGGAATTACGTGTCATCCCCACGAATCACAACTGGCATAACGTTCTTGGTAGTTTGGAGTGATTTGGATCACATACGTTCTGGGTTGTGAAGCACCTTATTAAATCGACCTTCTTGCTGAGCTGTGATTTGTGACGTCACTGTAAGTCAGTGAATAGACCCGGTAGGTGATGGATGATTACAGGGGTCCTCAACCAAGCTGATAATAGAGCCCCGGGACATTGCAGTGTTTATGACAAAGAAGTGTTTCATTACCGATGGCGTCAATATGAAAGTAAGACTATAATTTAGCGCGTTATCTTTGTCAGCGGTTCCCAACACTTGCTGATTTGGCTACAACTCTAGAAAAAGGGGAGGGGATGGGAATTAAAATTATCTTCAATCTAGTTTATTACAGTGACCTAACAAACAGTAACCTGCAAACATCACTTTTTTAAAAAAATGTTTTGATGGAGGATACATTTAAAAAAAAAAAATCAAACATCAATTACTGCCCTTGTAACTAGCAAACTTTTACTTCAGCAACTTGTTACAGACACATTTTATAGGGCAAGGGTATTTAGCCAAAGATATATCATTTACGTTTATTGTATCGAATCGTTTTATCCAAGCATGGCATCGAATCTACTTTAGACCTTTCACTCAATTTAAAAAAAAAAAAAAACTTATTAGAAAGCTGTTCGACCTTTTGCACTCTTAAAAATAGCGACAGTGCTTCCAGGTGAAAGTTCTTATAACTGGACAGTTATTTCCTGGCAAGCAAATTAGGAAAAAAATCTCCAAGTGACGTCTCTCCCGTAGTTTATTTAACAGATTTGTTTCTTCTAAGCCTAATAATGTTAACTGTCTATTCCTCTGGCCTCCGCGCCCAAATACACGTAAACACGTTAGAGCCCACACCGTAAACCCAACTCAAAACGTAAGAACCGCTGAGCACTATGGAACTTAAGAGAAGCGATACAGTGATATAACAGCCAATAACAGAAGTTGATGTTATAGATTCTGCTCAACTGCTGATTTCACGTCTCTTGGGTTACTTGACTTCAGTGGCTCATTTGGTGCACAGTGTCGCACTCATGACAGAGAGAGCAATCTTCATTCCGTGACAGAATTCTCTTTTAGTCAGCATTTCACAAGTGTACACTGATTACAATAATCAAGAGTGTAGAAAGTGTGTGTGTGTGGGAGTGTGTTCTTGACCTTGACTTCCAAAGATCGTTTTTATATTGAAAAAAACAACAACAACAACCCAAACCGAAACGCATTTTTAGATCTCATGTATTTTACCCCTGAAGATATTTGATTTTTATTAGGACTGGTAAAGATTAAAAAATTATTGTTCGATAAATCTGGGGAATATAATCGATTGGTCGATTAATTTCGATTAATTTTATTTTATATAACGCATATACAGATCCCGTTAAGTCACATTTCATTATTTCACGATATTGATTAAGTCGCGGTATTTCCAGGACTCGCTCTGCTATGCAAGAAATAAGGAAGAAAGCCCTTTTTGATTTCGTATGCACGTCTAAATAAAATATAATAATACAAGTGAAAAGTATTTAAGTGACAAAAATTAAAAATTATTAATAAAAAGGGGGAAAATAGAAATGTTTTCCTAAATGTTAGTGGAATTTAAATCGATCAAAATTAATTTTAATAGATTAAAAATTTTAACGATTAATTCATTCATTAATCTAATGTCCGTAGCCCTAATTTTTACATTTTAGAATAGGATCAGAAACAGGTTTAGGCTACATTGAAGAGGGAAAAAATCACCTTTAAAACTGTTTTCAGTACGGAACCTATTCACCAAAGAAAACATTGATAAACTAGAAATAAATTCAAATAAGAACTGCCACATTCATTACTGGAGAATATTCAAAACTGATAAGAATGACACTATTAATTAAACCTTGAAACACTAGAGGATTAAACAACAAAGAGCAAAAGTAGAAATAATACATTGACTATTAATTCTAACTCGGAAATACAACACAAAGAAAATCTAATACAACCCTCCATAGACACTTTTCTTATTCCGTATTCAAGAAAAGACACATACAAATTCTTGTTCTGCGGTTCCGGAATTCAGGCGTGGAATAGTGTGTCTGTTCAAACACTATCAACATTTAAAACGCTAATAAAAATTGCAAGTCTTGACCAAAACTATGGAAGCAATAATCTTCTGCATAGAAGGATCATCTGTACATCTAAAATAAGAATTAATTGTCCACGCACAGAGTCTTCAATTATAGGCATAGCATGTGTTTACCATGTAGATTTAAAAAATTAGTTTTACAATGTGTACTGCCTGTGGGGAATTGATACAATTTAAGAAAATTCGAGTAATTTCTATTTTATTTTAATGCATTTAATCGAATCACTTTAGGTAGTCACATTTAAAAATGTCTTCTATTTTTAAAGTTATCTGTTTATTGTATCCCTATAACTGACAACGTCTACTCAGATTTGGTTTTTCTATACATCCTATATTAATGCATACATGTGCAAAGTTTATTTTTCATATGTCCATTTGTGTTAGAGATTTCTGTGTACTGCATCATTTCAGTAAAGGCAAATTTTTCTAGGATTGAGTTTCTTTCCGCTTCAAAATTATAGTAGGTTCATTTTTAGTGCGTTCCTAGCCTAACCTTAATTTAAGTAAAGCCCAAGAGCACACGGTTGTACAAGTTGTGTCACTCGTTTTCATTGGGAAGTTTTCTTCATGAATCGATGTTTTCATGTAGACTATTTCTAACTAACTTCAGCTCTTGTAAATAGATCAAAGTGAATTTCATTAAAACTTCCTCAAGTGCCTTGAGTTGATTATGTATTCGTGTACTCAACATCTAAACTATAACAGATAACTTTATGGAACCACCAATATTGTTTTGTCACTGGTCGAGCAGCAATCGCGTTCTGTCGGCGTACATATAGTTTTGGATTTGAGCATTTATGGGTGAAGGGACCTGTTTCCAAGGCTTTGTGTTTGATTCTGTGTGAATGAAGGGACCTGTTACCGTGGCTTTGGGTTTCACTCTGTGAGTGAAGGGACCTGTTACCATGTCTTGAATGTGTCCCTGAGTCCTCCTAGCTTTGATTGGTACTTGAGATGAGTCGAGGTAAAACCTGGTGGTAATGATCAGAATACTGATTGTGGGCCATTAATAAAACAAAAGAAGAAGACAGTTCGCGATGTTCTGTAAATCAGACTATTTCTGTTTACATAAACATTTGAAAACTTGAGCAAACATAAAGCTCATAGACCCACGACACTTTATCGGGTCCTCCATGACTTTATGTTGACATCCTTGGAAAAAAATCTAAACTTCAGCCCTCTATCCCTCAACGTTTGTTTAATTGTAACTGTCTTGAAGACTTTCTTTTTACAAAAAAGTATCCTATTGGGAAGTAATGCTTCTGATACTGATTTCTGAATGGTAGGATGTGATGGCAAAGTTGACGACTTCTTCTGTGAAGTAATTCTACTGATGCTCATGTCGGACGTGAAGGATGTGATGTAGCTTATTTGGATTTTAAATTGGCGGACGCGTTATCGATGGCCACAAGTTTTAAAAATCTCCTTTGAGACGTCGCTTCAAGGGGAACAAAGAAAAGAAATTAAAATTTTGATGCTGCTTATTTGGGTATGTAGGATCGAAACATAAGAATGCGGAGTCATCTGGATTCAGGTGTATTGCAAATATAACTTTATAAATCATTAATTAACTCTCCGAAAGATGAGAAAGCTACAACACTATTATCAGAGTCTGACAACGTCGTTCTCATCCTAGAGACCATATTTACAGACGACATTGAAATCTGGGATATATATTTAATGTTTGGGGTACATATCCCAAATATGTTGAGATTCATTGTTTGTACTCTCTAGGCGTGTTTGTTTGTTGTTGTTTTCTATAGAAGACACAACTAGCCTCTTGCAGTAGATCTAATTTTCCTCTGTAGTAGGCATAAATTGCCTTTCATCTGTGTGACTTAAATCTTCGTTGAAGCTTCTCAAGTGCTTGCTTTTCTTCTTCGCCGGTCACGAAACAAAGTCTTTATAGCACCTCTTCATTCCACTTCACATATAACACTACAAGCGAGTGAGTAGTCTCCAATCAACTCTTTGAAGATATATTTGATAGCCGTGATTCTCAAACATGTCAGGCTATAAGCCACAAAGTCCTTCTTTTAACATTTATTTATAGTTTATAGGTGAAAACGAGTGTATTCTCGTACAGAGTAATTCCCCGCCCCCCGGTATAAGAACCACTGATTCGTCGCTTTAGAAATGACAGTAAGCAATAACAGTGTGTCACGCACTTGAACGTCGACTTTTATATTTTGTTGTACTTTATGGACGTTATCGTACTTTAGCGGCAATTATAGGAGTTGTAAGAAATATCTAATATCAGAAATCACCTTCATACAAAATTAAAAAGCTTCCCTTGATGTTAATATTATGACTTTATATCTATACAGGGTGACACAAAAGAAAACGATCATCACCAAAAAATTAATAAATTCCAAATTTTTATTTCGATCGACACAAAAATTTAGCTATGTCAGGTCAAGCTTGTGTAGTTTCAAGTCTGTACAACAAAAACTTTTTGTTTCACTGGTGCTCCAAAATGTGCTCCAAATGAGCACCTTGGTGCTGTGCCAGACTTCCTTGACAATGTCTGGTTCTCGGACGAGGAACATTTTCTGTTGTGAGGTTATGTGAACTCAAGAACAATATCTTCTGGGGTAGTACACCCCCTGATCACTGTCTACAAAGACCTTTACACTCGTTGAAATGCACTGCCTGGATCACCATCTCCAAACATGGCATCATTGGACCATTCTGGTTCGAGCGGTCTGTGACAATCAACACCGAGCGATATGTCGAGGTGCTTGACAAGTTCTGGACAGCGCTTGGTTAACAGATTGGGGTCGTCAGGATCCTTCAGTTGTTCCAGCAGGATTGTGCCAACCCCCCACACCTCAAACAAATCATTGGCATGGCTACAGCAGTGTTTCCCTGACCGACTGATTAGCCACAGGTGTTACCCGGAGAGTTTACCTGACCCCCCCCCCCAGATTTTTATCTCTGGGGATACCTTAACGACAGGGTATATGGCAACAGCCCCCAAACCTGAAGGCAGCAATCACTGCAGCAAAAATAAAGAGTGATCCCAAGGGATGGTCATCGAGAACATTGCCCTCCCGATCCAAATGTGGCTACAGCGCCGGAGAGCTCATTTAGAGCACATTTTGGAGCTCCTGTGAAACAAAGAGTTTTTGTGATGCAGACTTGAAACTTTGGGGATTTATTCTATATATGCTTGATCTAATGTAGCTAAATTTTTGTGTCGATCTAAATACAATTTTGGAACTTTTTGTTTTTTTGGTCACGGCCATTTTTTTTCACCCTGAATGTGTGCAATGCATAAACATTAATTTTGAGGCTTGGAGAAAGGAAGGGGGAAGGGATTTTTTTTTTAAAAAGGAAAATTTCGATGGGGCTGAAGGCTGAATAGACAAATTGAAAATTTTGTTAGCTGTGCGCATCTTTTTACGACAAAATCTTTTTTTTAAAAAAAGAAATCACTGCGACATGCCGTAGTCTTTAGCATTATTTTTTTTTAATATGCGCACATCTTTTCTTACACACACCTTTTGTTATTATCTATGAAAAATAACACTAGCTATGATGTCTCTCAATTTTAAACTGATACGTTATTCAGAAAGTACCAGAATTTGTACAAAGAAATCACCCCTTTACTTTAACATGACAATTATTAAGAATCAAATGCATTGATTGAACACATAAATATGGCCTTCATAAAATCATTTTGGTTTGGGGAAGTGGGGGGGGGGGTTTCGACATTTAAGAGAAGTACATTTTAAACCAGACCAGAGGTTTTTTTTAAGTCCCCGCTATTTCATATATTTTCTTTGTCGTTTTTCTTACCATCTAATAATAACATAAAAATAAATGGTTATATTACTATATTAGGAGAAAAGAAATTACCAAATAAAAAAACTTCTAGTGTGTCAACTTTTAAAATGATTTTGGTTGAAGTATCTTGAGCGTAATCCGGTTATGTGGCCGACAGTCGGGGTGACATCGTGTTCTGGGTCGGTAGAGACACATCCGACGTGCCCTAATTAGGAAAACGGAAATAGTGTTCTTTATTTTTATTTGTTCAACTACTTTGAGCGGCACTGTCGCAGCTAATGTGTCAACTTGTTTATAAGTATTTCCTACTACCTCCCAAACAACCCCCGACCAAATCCTTGCGAGTGTCGGACAACATTAAAATACAGAAGTTAAGATTCATGGGAAGTTATTGTATATTCTATACTCACCTCAGTGCAGATTGGTTCCAAAACTATTTTCATGTAACACAGTTGTTAACTTTCGCCAGATTAATAAAAGTTTCTAACCAATATTATTAATTCATGTTTACATATTTATTCGTTAGGGTTTTGGTTCAAAATTATCAAATTAAAATTTAGAGCTTACTGGCTTCAATAAATAATAAAGTGTTATTAATAATTAACAATTAATTATTAGTTAGAACAATGTTCGTTATACATTGTATTATTTCCCTTTAAATATAATTTCGCTTTAAGTAAAAAATTCCCTTCTTTTACTTATGCTTTTATTTCTCTATCTAACAGATTGTTGTGCCTACCTACTGCCTACCCCCTGACAGTAGTGGGAAGTGAACCCACACCCCAGTTCGATGACTCAAACTTCCAACACGGATACGACAAGAGGCTTCTTGACCCCCTGGCCGGCGAAATCATTCGCAAGAACTCCGAGAAGCGATTCCTGGATTCTCTCGCCAGCGACATCATCAAGAGAAACACGGACAAGCGGTTCCTGGACTCACTCGCCAGCGACATCATCAAGAGAGAGTCTGAGACGCGATATTTCGACGCCGCCACAGCAGACGTTATGCGCCAGAACACGGACAAAAGGTTCCTGGATCCCCTGGCCACCGACATCATCAGAAAAAGTGAGAACGTCCCGAAATTGCCAGAAATATTTATAACTGTGCCCAACGGGTTTTTCCCCAACGAGGATTTCAACACAGACGCTTCATTCGGGCCGTCGTCCTTCTACAAAGATGGTTCGGGCAACCCTGGAAACGGTCTTTACTACAACAGAGATGTGGCGAATGGAAACAACGTCTTCAGCCATTCGCGGCACAGGTCCAACACGAAATTTAAGTTCAATGATTCGTTTCTACAAAACGAGGGTGCATCTACGAAACGGTTTTTAGATCCGCTGGCCAGTTCTCTTCTCCAAAAAAGATATTTAGATGGCATAGCTAGTTCACTAATTAAGAAAGATGATGGTGAGAAAAGGTATTTAGATGGCATAGCTAGTTCACTAATTAAAAAAGATGATGGTGAGAAAAAGTATTTAGATGGCATAGCTAGTTCACTAATTAAGAAAGATGATGGTGAGAAAAGGTATTTAGATGGAATTGCTAGTTCACTAATTAAGAAAGATGATGGTGAGAAAAGATATCTAGATGGAATTGCAAGTTCACTAATTACGAAAGATGATGGTGAGAAAAGATATTTAGATGGCATAGCTAGTTCACTAATTAAAAAAGATGATGGTGAGAAAAGGTATTTAGATGGCATAGCTAGTTCACTAATTAAGAAAGATGATGGTGAGAAAAGGTATTTAGATGGCATAGCTAGTTCACTAATAAAGAAAGATGATGGTGAGAAAAGGTATTTAGATGGCATAGCTAGTTCACTAATTAAGAAAGATGATGGTGAGAAAAG
>MUZC01004662.1:639468-650622 GCA_002072015.1 Radix auricularia | reverse complement strand
TTAAGAAAGATGATGGTGAGAAGAGGTATTTAGATGGAATTGCTAGTTCACTAATTAAGAAAGATGATGGTGAGAAAAGGTATTTAGATGGCATAGCTAGTTCACTAATTAAGAAAGATGATGGTGAGAAAAGGTATTTAGATGGAATTGCTAGTTCACTAATTAAGAAAGATGATGGTGAGAAAAGGTATTTAGATGGAATTGCTAGTTCACTAATTAAGAAAGATGATGGCGAGAAAAGGTATTTAGATGGAATTGCTAGTTCACTTATCAAGCGAAATAGTAAAACAACAAAAGCTTCCATCGGCACTGAAAGCTCTCACCCAAGCTCGAAACGAGTGTTTGAGGTCACCGATGACCTTATGGATGGTTCCAAAGAAGGTCATCATAAAGGACAAATGATTCATTCAGGTAAGTTACCTTAAGATTTAATAGCAAGCCCCTGTCTTTATCGCATTCCTTACGAGTACTCCCTTTTCAGTTAATGCGCCACCAATAAGTTAACTCTTAAATCTTGTCTGATGGAGTCAGTGATTTTTTTCAATGGGCACTCATGGGAACTGAGTTCCCATACCTTTTTTGGCCAGCTTCGTGTATATTTATATAAATAGTCGGCATTTTACTTACTGTCAGTCCTTTTTACATTGGGGGCTCACGGGAACGACGTAAATTACAGTTTACAAATAAACAAACCAAGTGATATCTGGAAGTTGTTTTAAAGCCTAATACGGTACCAGTATTATAATACAGTAGAATACATTTTTCCACATAAACTATATAGTCAGGTCGGTTTTTATTATAAATAAACTCTTTGAGTCTCTCATTTTCTTATAAAAACGTTTATTTCTTTAAATATCTGTACAATAAAATTTGTGTTCAATGGAAAATTCAGTTATAGACTATGGTAATTTCTGACATAAGTTTTTAAAAAAAAAACAGATGTGAAATGAGTTCCCAAACATTTTTCGCTAGAAAAAAAGCACTAGATAGAGTTATCGGTAATTTTTAACATTTTAGTTTGATATTTCCCCTGAACTTAAGAGCTTTAAAGGATAATATAATATTTGTTATGTTTCGGGCAAAAGTCAAGGAAAGCTGAATGAATTGCCCAATAGGATTGCTTTATTACAACTGAAAAAAAAGTTGCTTTCATGACCATGGCAGAAGCGAGAAAACTTTATAACTTTTTCAAAGAAAACTTCATCAACTCTTGACAAAACATACATTCAGCGCTATATATGAAAATCTTAACAACACATCCTAAATTCTCTGAACTCTACAATATGAGAATCTTAACAACACATCCTAAATTCTGGGAACTCTACATTATGAGAATCTTAACAACACATCCTAAATTCTGGGAACTCTACATTATGCGAATCTTAACAACACATCCTAAATTCTGGGAACTCTACATTATGCGTCCATGAAACACACACGTGTATACATACGTCAGAAGAATAATTAGACATTAGTACCTTGAGATACGAAATTAATCCGTTCCAGTGTGGTTTTCGTATCTTGGATTTTCCGCTCTGGAACTAGGGTTTACATGCAAAATACTTAATCCGTCCCAAGCCACACAGACAAAACATCACTAAATATTGAACAATATCCGGGAAACTATTGAGAAACAAAAGTAAGATTCTTTAATCCTTTAAAGTACACGTTAGAAATCATGTTGAAAAATCATTTTAAAAAATAAAAACAGAATAAAATAAATCTATAATAATATGTCTACAAATGAACCTTTATGTGATGCGATATGGCAAAGTGTCAGAGAAGGTGGAAGGGGAGGATACCAGTGGTAAAAAACATTACGCCATTATTTACGAAACACTGAACGTTATGAAAATAATAAGTCATGTACAAACTTTGCAGGAATAAATGCAAAATAAACATTTACATTAAGTATTAAATTAGAAAAAGTCCCCCCCCCCCCATTCTTTGCTCGGTCAAGGATTTCAAATATTTGTAGCATCCTATCTAATATTCTGATTTTTTCCGGTATCTCTTAATTTTCCATCGACGACCGCAATCGAAGGTGCTGCTTTCCAATGTAACTTTCCTTGGGGATTATTGCGTTTATAGAATCAAAATGTCTGGCCAGTCTTTCCGAGCTTTGAACAGCAACTCCTCCTGAACCGTACCAGATCTAGGGTTCGGGTCTTTTGCAAATATATTAAGGAATTCCCAAAAATGTGGATAGGCCAATCAAATTACCGAAAAGTTATACTGGATTTCCTGGAAAATGAAAAAAAAAACTTTTTAAAAATCAGTATATTGTCAATTTCTCGCCAACCAAAACCTTAACGGCAACTAATAATATTTAGAACATGATAGAGAAGGTATTTGTATATAGATATTATTCACTCGACTACCGTAATTTTAGCAGCTATTTGAGATAGCAATTGTTTTGTTTAGTTTCAATGATATTGATTTGAGATAACTTTTAATGTAATCTAGAATGATATTTAGTGGGGGGTTTTCACTTTGTGAATACTTATGTTAGATTGTCGCGTTGTGTGCATTATATTGACACATTTGTGTGATGTAGCTTGAAGGAATATAACGTCATATTGTGTTTAGTTTTAGAATTACTTATTTGAATCGACTTTTAATGTAATCCAAAATGATTTCCCTTGAATAAAAAATCGGAAATTCTTTGTTTGAAATTGCGTTTAAATACTCATTCGAGTTTTTATTACTTCTTTCTTATTACACCTCGTTCTGGACTGCATTTTTCATGGATTGTCTTTCTTTCTGTCTAGTGCGTCTGTTTGTATTCTTCATCTTTCTGAATCGTCAGCCATTCTGTATTGTCCCGAAGTGTCTAAAACTGTTCAATTTTTTGGATTGTCCAAAAATAAGTAAATCTTTCAGTTTCGTTTTTTCTGACTACATATTTCAGTATTCTTCATCGTTCAATATTTTACTTTTGGAAGTTTTTCGTCCTTCCTTCAAATATTTTCGAACAATAATATGCTTACATTTTTCAATGTGAGTTTCGTGGCAAGTAACCATCTGGCTCTGACCTCAAATTTTAGGCGTGCCAGTGTTCCCTGGTGGTCACAAACTCTAGCTACCCACCCCACCGAATGTTACCAGTGTCGACAGTTTTCTTAATCCGATCAGTACGTTAGCCGTAAGCCTAAGAGATAGTAATGAGTTGTATGTCAGATACTTTCTTTTGAGTTGCCTCTTCATCTTGTCGATTCGCAATACAATTCTTTTTTTAAATTGAAAACTCGGTCATGTGATGTAGCATGCCTGGAGTTGTTCTCTGTAAGGTCACATCTCAATGTGTATGACTATTGTGAAGAGTCATATTTCTTTGTTTGCCATTTCCATCGTGCTCAGTCATTAAGACTACTACGTCTACTACCATAAGAAGCGATATTCAATGTAAATGCATATATTGGTCTCGTAGGCCACCAAAGAACACACCAAGCTGCCACGGGACATCTCTAGGGTCAAGAGAATTTTTCACGGCGATATCACTACGGACAAATAACAACTTTTATGGGGTGTTTTATTTTTTGTTTGTTTACACGGCGCCAAACAGACTGAACAGTAAACTCAGTAAAATATTTACTTTTTGTTGACATCCTATTTCAACTCTTGCGCTACAAAAAGTTGTCATATCAAATTTACAAGCGTTTATTGGATTATTTTTTTCGTGCTAGATGCTTTAAAAAAAATAATTTGAGATATTTTGGTTAAATGGTTAAAAACTACGTTATGCGAGCTTAAACTTAAAGCGTTATTTCATTCTTAGCTGTACATTTGTCTTTTCTTCTAGTCGTTGAAAATACTTTTTAAATGTTCATAAATTAACATAATATTGACTAAAAATCAATGTACCTGTTTTTGACTGGATTTCTTTTAAATACAAATAAATCTATAATTTGATCGAGCTGAAAAGAATTTAAATGACATTATTTTTAAATGATTAGTTCCTGTGCCGTGTGGTCGTGAACTCCCTGAAGCTAGTTGACAATTAAGACATGAGTTGACTTATCGTTTCTACATAACACGTACATCAGCCCCCACTCCACCACCCCTACAGATCCCCCCCCCCACTATCCTTACAACCTGGAGGTGGTGTTTCGTTTAAAATCACATCATGCCTTTCAATGCTCGACGCTGAGTCTGCTTTCCCTAAGAGCTTGAGACTAATGAACTTCGATCCGACGTAATGGCGGCTAACAATGACGACTAATCACATAATGACAGCCATCGGTTTCAAGAAAAATAATTTTTAAATTCGCGAATTACAATCGCTGTTAAGAATTAATCAGCAAGTTCGGTTGATACATTTTTTTTTCTATTGCTTTTATTTTTATCGGATTTAATGAACATTATAATCATAATTTTAAGCAGCCAGATTGACAAATTGGATTTTGTGTTTTTAAACTGGCGAAAGAGAAATGGATATTCTGCCTCCCGGCCAAAGATTAGTTAAATGTATGTGCGTTATGTCCGTGCGTGTCTGTGTGTCTAGGTAAGGGATGAATAATACCCCCATCCCCCGCCAGGTGTATGTGCGTTATGTCCGTGCGTGTCTGTGTGTCTAGGTAAGGGATGGATATTACCCCCATCCCCCGCCAGGTGTATGTGCGTTATGTCCGTGCGTGTCTGTGTGTCTAGGTAAGGGATGAATATTACCCCCCTAATCCCCCGCCAGGTGTATGTGTGTTGACTGCGTGTATCTCTGTGAATCTAATGCAGAATCTTGGTGACATGATGTCAGACTCATCTAAAAAAACAGCTAGAAATGTTTCATTCTTTGTTTCTCCGCCCTTCAAATGAAGTAAATTGTTTTAAATGTGAAATAATTTTAATAATAAAAATAACGCACATTTATTTAAAATATAATTAAAACATTTAGTTGATATCATAAACACACTATGTCGCTAGTGCGGTGTTTGATTTCGGCATTTCTGTATTTTTTTAAATACTTGTTGTGAATAATTTTATTGTTTATCATTCACAGCTGTTTGTATTTTGTTATATCTCATCAATGCGTGATTAACTTCAGTAACCAAACTGAGTATCACGTGACCGCCACCTTTACTATTATATGCACCTCTCGTCCTCAGACATATTTTCATTAAATACCTTACTATACATTTTAAGTGCACGATATTAATCCTTCATTGGACATTACTTTAAAACATATCCAAGGGCGACTATTACTTTATACCATTATACGTAACATCAAAACAAATAAATTGTGATTTATCTCCCATCAAGTTTGTATCTTTTAATTCATTTCAAAGGAAATAAATAAGCCTTCAAACAAAACATACAATTATGTTACTACAATGAACTTATTATTAAAAATGTTGATTGCACCTTTCTTCTTTCTGTGGCTCCAAATAAATTTGATTTATAAAGAAAAATTTGTATGAGTTTCCGCTATAAAAATTAAAGAACTGAAAGGCCCACGAGCAGTCGTCGTTGTAACCTAGTTAGTCAGACGATATGAGAAATGCTTGATCCATCCCTCTATATTAAACTTGGGGGGGGGGGGTGCTGAGATGACCGGCTGACCCCCCATTCAAAGGAACGCACTTTGGGACAAAAGAACTAAGTCATTTTGTTGGCGTTTAGATTGTCTGTGCGACAAAGAGCCCCAACCCCTCAATATCATGAAATAGTATTTGTAACAGAAATCTAACATTTACTTTTATAATCTAGTTGTCAACTGTTCTACTTAGTCAATTAGTAAATCCTATAGTCAATTAGTAACTCCTAGGTTTTCATTATTAGACCCAATGTTTTTTAAAGACGTGTAAAGAAAGTTATTTAAAAAACTACAAATAATTATTGTTAATTAATCATTCCAGGCTCTAAGACCAGAAGGAGGCGGCGTGACGTCAGTATAATACCTTTGACCCAGCCACGAAAACAGCTGACGTCACGACGGAGGAGGTTCATCGACTCACTCGCCAGTGAGGTCATCTATAAAAGGCGAGCCTCAGCCGAGGTCCCTCAGAACCAGATGGACCAGGTGATCTCTGAGAAATCCAACTCCAACATTCCTCGCCTCATCTCCAACAAACTGACAGCCGTGCAGCACGCTCTACACAACAAACCACGGCTCCCGCCTTTTTATTTCTCCACCAACAACGCCGGTGGCGAGATCGAAACAGCTGGCGACGGGCCGTCGCTAAGAATCCCGTCAAGGTTCAAAATCATGTCCCAGCTCCCGGAGGAGGTTGACCTCGAGGCGCTTCCGAAATCGTCTCTCCCCGGGACATTCTGGACCTTCAACAAGGTGGACCCCATCTTCAGGGCGCCGCTTCCTCACCACCTGCTGATGGACGTGGTCAAGCCGCTGCCCTACGGTCAGATCGTGTATCCCTTCAAGACGGCACAGCTGCGGGCTGCGTTTCTCCGCCCAGGATTGCCCGACCCTCATCATCAAGACGACGGCGACGCCCCTGTGGACCCAGAAGACGGTGGCGTTAACGAAGGCAAGCGTTACGCTGACAACCCTTACCTCGATGAAGTCGCGGCGGAACTTTTCAACGACCGGCGGGTCTTCAAACAGAAGTACCTCGATGACGTCGCCTCATCTCTTTTACACAAGCGATACCTGGACAGTCTGGCAACGAGTATCATCAAACGATACGAAAACGAAGATTTGGGGGGCTACTCGGGGCGACTAAACATCTTCAAACCCTCCGCAACGACGCCGCTGAGGAAGTTCACGCTCCAACGGGGAAATCCGTTGTCGAAACGGTTCATCGACTCCCTGGCCAGTGAGCTGTTGTACAAACGGGCCACTGATGGCAGGCGAGTTGAAGGTCAGGACACGGACACAGACACCTACTATTTGTGTGAGTATCACTAGGGTCGGGCATAGATCCGTGAACTTGACTGGGAATAAGACACAACGTAGCTACGCATTCAGATTTTTTTAAAAAAAACAAACAAACAAACAAACAAACAAAAACACAAAAAAGCTATTTACATTTTGTTACATTTTTTAAAATGAATCCTGGGGATGCGAAGTACTTGGTGCCGTATAGACGATATACGATAATGATGAAGGGGTGGAATATTTATTTTACAGTTCATGCAAACAAAGTACATTTTAATTTTTTTTTTTAAAGTTCATGCGTGCAAGGAAATTACATCGTTTAAACATTGAGAAGACACAAACCACCGTGTCTTGCGTTTTATTGACACAAAACTGTGTCCTGTGATTTAATTAGACTTTAATGATCCTTTAGGAAAGCAATAACGAAACAATCAAGTCTTTTAATGCTTTCCGTGTATCATCCGGTTGGTTATCACTGTAGGCGATACCATAGTGAAGAGTAGTGTTCTGAGCACGGTCTGAACTACTACACGCTACTACAAACTTCACACCTTAGAGCAAATCAAACATCTTTAGTCTTTATGACAAATCAAACACCTTTAGTCTTTATGACAAATCAAACACCTTTAGTCTTTATAACAAATCAAACACCTTTAGTTTTTATAACAAATCGACACCTTTAGTTTTTATAACAAATCAAATACCTTTAGTTTTATAACAAATCAAATGCCTTTAGTTTTTATAACAAATCAAACATCTTTAGTTCTTATAACAAATCTAAAAATATAACACTTTATAACAAGCCCCGCAGCACCAAGCGTTCCGACGAATATCTTACCTCCATATTTGTAATCAAAGGATGAAATATACTTCTAGTCAAAATTATTTAAAGCAATTATCTTGTTATCGTTATTTTTTTTTTCAACGCTCAGGATACACATAAATTCTATAATACGATTTCTTTTAGTACCTCCAAAATCCTGTTATGTCTTTTGTAAATAGAAATATCTGGCTTGGTGATCATTTAAAAATGTTTTCTTTTCATTTTTTTTTTTTTTTTTTTTTTTTTTAGGACTTGACAAAAAACAGCAACGTCCAATCTACAGTCAACAACAGAGGAGTGTGAAAACAGACACAGGAACTGATGCAATTGACGAGTTCTCGCGAGATTTCACCAGGCCGGTGGCGAGACCTTCAGCTTTCGAGTGGAGCTCCGTGTCAAGAGCCAGGCTACAGGGAGTCCCAAGCTGATGAATAGAAGGCTCAAACGATTTCATCTGTTTGGAGAAGTCACGTTACTCTTTGTCTTAAAGTCAACTGACGTCATTTTGTTTTTGACCCGTAGACAACCCATTTATTCACATAGTACAACACCTGTTGAAAAATGTAACATTAATTTTTATGTCAAAAACTGATATCATATAAGTTTTATTTTCATTATGCACTTTTTTGTGATTTGTTTTTATACGTTCATAAAAATCAATTTCTGTTTTTTAAATTTATTTATAAAAAGCACAAAAATTAAATAGTTCTTTGTAGATCAACGGAAACTCTAAAGTGTTTCTGTACGCAAGATGGTCATTCAAGTGGGCTAATGGCAGTCTTTTAAATCTATCTACACATTACATAATTACATAATTACCCCTCTTTCTCTCTGTCACTATTTATCTCTCTCTCTTGCTGTCTCCCTCTCTCTATCTTGCTCTCACTCTCTCTCTCTATTTATCTCTCACTCTCTCTCTATCTATCTATCTCTCTCTCTCTCTCTCTCTTCGTCCTTCCATCTATACCTTTGTCCACTAATCAATATTCCCTCTTTCACTATATATTTTAATCACTCCAGCTCCACTTCTGATTCAATTTTTCTCTCTTTTCTCTTTGTCTTCTGTGCCTTTTCTCTCTATCCTGCTCTCTTCTGCTGGCTACACGTGTATTTCCAAAAATAATGGTCGATTAGATTTACATTCACGTGTATGAATTGTAAATTTGCCCGCTACATTTGTGGTATCTTCATAGTTAAAATTGCCGAAAATTTCTAAACACTTGCCAGATTGCCCTACCAATCCTAAAACAAAATAAATTTGTTTCACTCTAAACCATAATTTAAAACATGAAGTTACCCACGAACAAAAACAGAATTATTATGACTAGAAGTTCATGATTCCTACTCTCAAATACCTAAGCGTCCAATAATAAAAATGTTGATGGAGGATTTCAACAGATTGTGTTAGAGAGTGCATTAAAAGTCTCGAGTCTTTCTACTGTTTTAAAATATATACAATTTATAAGAATAACACTACTCATAGAGTCTGTCATTTATGAAATATTGGAGCTTTTAAAAAACAAACAAAAAACAAATGAAAATGTAGTTTTCCAATTTAAAACTGGAATAATTTTCACGAAACAAATATTATTTGTAAGGAAGCTTTTTTTTTTTTTTGAGAATTTTTTTCAGATTATGCAATTCACTTTCTTGCTAAAAAAAGGTTGTGGGATATTTTCTTTGTACATTATAAAATAAATTTGGTCTTTTGTGAAAATGACATTTATTCAAAATAAGTTATTTTGATGTATCATTTGAAATAGTTGTGTTAAGGAATGATTTTTTAAAAGTCAATTTTAAGTACACAAAAAAAGAATTAGTAAAAGAAAAAACGAGATTTACCGGAAACGAAGCAAATATTTGACGCATGTCAAATATGCCGGAAGTGTTGATTGTTCATTGTTACCCACATAAACATAAGTGCAATAAATATTTAATTGTTGTTCATTATTTTTCGTTTCAGAGGCGTACCGCGTTTTTAAGTTTGGCGTACATTTTGTTATCTTGTTTTGTCCTCAAGTAAGTAGGTACACATGTGTACTGAAAGTGTACCTTTAAATTAAGGTCAACTCTAGCAGGCTTGACGGGGGCGGGGGGCACACTCACTTTTCATCTAACCAACGCCAGAACGAGACTGTGTGTAAAACCAATCAAGAGAAAAATAAAGCACTGACATTTTTGTGTCCTTGTTATGTTATCATTTCTTTAATGCTGGAGTTTGTTGCCATTGTGATGTTTCAAATTTAAATAAAATTGGTTGTCTCCTCTTGACATTCACATCTTGAACCAACGAATAAACCATTGCATTTATTACTCACAGATTTCTCTCTAAAATAAAACGTGCGTTTAATGTCATAACTGTCACTTTAATCAAAACTGAACAATATGTCACTCAATAAAATTCTGAAAATATCACCATATTAATAAGAACAAATATTTCTTACTCCTACTCAAATATATTATCTAGCCAACTGTAAAACTTCATCTTACTTTTTTTTTAACACAAAGATTTGTAATAAGTTACCCTAAAAAAACAAATGCAGTCTAACTGCCTTCTTAGGATATCACGCTCCTCGATTCCAAAAAAATTCCTTCCTCCCAGCTGAGTTCTGATTAGGGTCCCCTGACTCCAGTCCTGTTGAGGGCCCCTCTTTTTCCAAAGCTCTTTGCTGTTTAGAGCTCGTTTCCACGGAGTTCTATCCAGTTCCGGGCCCCCTTACCCTGTGCCCACTCCTGTTGAGGGCCCCTCCCCCCTGATCTGAGTCCCGTTGATGTTTCCCTCCCCCTGTTCACTCTCTAACCCTCTAATCTTTGATGTGCAGCATTTGACTAAACTTCGATTAATGATTATACGGATAAGTATTCAGGAATCGATTCCCCAACTCCCATCACTGTAATTACCATGGTCTACATATAGATTTGTTTCGCTGGTATCGAATGTGTTAATACCTAGTATTAACTACTAGTATAGAGATTCTATTGATTTGAAACTAAACAATTTTTTTTAAAAAAAGAGTTATAACTAATTATTATTTTTCGTATTGAATTTTCAACTGAAGGCGGGGGGGGGGGGGGGGGGGGGGNGGGTGAGTGGTATAAAGAGAATCTGTTAAGGGGGATGCCTCCCTTTCCCATCAACCCCCATCTCTCGTTTGGACTCGACAGGATTGCAAAATCAGTGGCGGCTAAAAGCGACTGATAAGAAAAGATTTTAGTCACGATTGCAAGTCATTGACGCATGTCGACCAGTTTAACTCAGTGACGCATGTCGACCAGTTTAACTCAGTGACGCATGTCACCCAGTTTAACTCAGTGACGCATGTCGACCAGTTTAACTCAGTGACGCATGTCGACCAGTTTAACTCAGTGACGCATGTCGACCAGTTTAACTCAGTGACGCATGTCACCCACTTTAACTCAGTGACGCATGTCGACCAGTTTAACTCAGTGATGCATGTCGATCTGTTTAACTCAGTGACGCAAGTCAACTAGTTCAACT
>MUZC01004662.1:613586-638862 GCA_002072015.1 Radix auricularia | reverse complement strand
AGTGACGCATGTCGACCAGTTTAACTCAGTGACGCATGTCGACCACTTTAACTCAGTGACGCATGTCGACCAGTTTAACTCTGTGACGCATGTCGATCTGTTTAACTCAGTGACGCAAGTTAAATAGTTTAACTCAGTGACGCAAGTCAACTAGTTCAACTCAGTGACGCATGTCGACCAGTTTAACTCAGTGACGCATGTCGATCAGTTTAACTCAGTGACGCATGTCGATCAGTTTAACTCAGTGACGCATGTCGACCAGTTTAACTCAGTGACGCAAGTCAACTAGTTCAACTTAGTGACGCATGTCAACCAGTTTAACTCAGTGACGCATGTCGACCAGTTTAACTCAGTGACGCATGTCGATCTGTTTAACTCAGTGACGCATGTCGACCAGTTTAACTCAGTGACGCATGTCGACCAGTTTAACTCAGTGACGCATGTCGACCACTTTAACTCAGTGAAGCATGTCGATCTGTTTAACTCAGTGACGCAAGTCAACTAGTTCAACTTAGTAACGCATGTCGACCAGTTTAACTCAGTGACGCATGTCGACCACTTTAACTCAGTGACGCATGTCGACCACTTTAACTCAGTGACGCATGTCGATCTGTTTAACTCAGTGACGCAAGTCAACTAGTTCAACTCAGTGACGTATGTCGATCAGTTTAACTCAGTGACGCAAGTCAATTAGTTCAACTCAGTGACGCATGTCGATCAGTTTAACTCAGTGACGCAAGTCAATTAGTTCAACTCAGTGACGCATGTCTACCAGTTTAACTCAGTGACGCAAGTCAACTAGTTCAACTCAGTGACGCATGTCAATCAGTTTAACTCAGTGACGCAAGTCAATTAGTTCAACTCAGTGACGCATGTCGATCAGTTTAACTCAGTGACGCAAGTCAATTAGTTCAACTCAGTGACGCATGTCGACCAGTTTAACTCAGTGACGCATGTCGACCAGTTTAACTCAGTGAAACAAAAATTTACTTACATTGAGCTGTTTTTAATCTACGCTCCCAAAGACTTCTGAGTTATGTAGTCTTGGATATTCGGATCTTACCACGCTCATCAAGTTGTGACCAGAGTTTGGGGTCTTACCACACTCATCAAGTTGTGACCAGAGGTTTAGGATCTTACCACGCTAATCAAGTTGTGACCAGAGGTTTAGGATCTTACCACGCTAATCAAGCTGTGACCAGAGGTTTATGATCTTACCACGCTCATCAAGTTGTGACCAGAGTTTGGGGTCTTACCACGCTCAGCAAGTTGTGACCAGAGGTTTAGGATCTTACCACGCTAATCAAGTTGTGACCAGAGGTTTAGGATCTTACCACGCTCATCAAGTTGTGACCAGAGTTTGGGGTCTTACCACGCTCATCAAGTTGTGACCAGAGTTTGGGGTCTTACCACGCTCATCAAGTTGTGACCAGAGGTTTAGGATCTTACCACGGTCATCAAGTTATGACCAGAGGTTTGGGGTCTAACTACGATCATCAAGTTATGGCCAGAATTTTGGGATCTTACCACGCTCATCAAGTTGTGACCAGAGGTTTGGGATCTTACCACGATCATCAAGTTATGGCCAGAGTTTTGGGATCTTACCACGATCATCAAGTTATGACCAGAGGTTTGGGATCTTACCACGATCATCAAGTTATGGCCAGAGTTTTGGGATCTTACCACGCTCATCAAGTTGTGACCAGAGTTTGGGGTCTTACCACGCTAATCAAGTTGTGACCAGAGGTTTATGATCTTACCACGCTAATCAAGTTGTGACCAGAGGTTTAGGATCTTACCACGCTCATCAAGTTGTGACCAGAGTTTGGGGTCTTACCACGCTCATCAAGTTGTGACCAGAGGTTTAGGATCTTACCACGGTCATCAAGTTATGACCAGAGGTTTGGGATCTTACCACGATCATCAAGTTATGACCAGAGGTTTGGGATCTTACCACGATCATCAAGTTATGGCCAGAGTTTTGGGATCTTACCACGATCATCAAGTTATGACCAGAGTTTTGGGCTCTAACCACGACAATCAAGTTATGACCAGAATTTGGGGTCTAGCCACACTCATCAACTTATGGCCAGGGTTTTGGGGTCTTACCACCATCATCAAGTTATGGCAACACTAATAAACATTGGTTATAATCAAGGCCAATCATAACAATTGAGGGACCCTACGCATCTTAGTCTGTAAAAAAGATTGCGCATGGCCCAGTCTCACCCAGATTCAGACTAGCGATGAGATTTATAATGGAAAATTAAGATAGGCGGGACCTATGAAAGTTCGGGACGCAATGCGGCCACATTGGTTGAGTGCCAAATAGTCATTCAAAAGACTAGTGTTTTTGTATAATACGAGAGTTCACTAAATAAAATGTTTTCATATACTATTTTTTTAAAAACCTTTTAAACTAAATACATCAATTAGACATGAAGACTTTAGACTTTAGACTCTTTATTTGTTGAGAAAGACTCGTACATAAACACTGTATGCCAGATTTCTTGCATCTCGGCCGTGTAAAAATACGGATTAAATATTGTTTTGGAAATTTTAACAAAGAACATTTCTTTTTTTTTTCTGAACTTGCAAAACTCCTCATTACGTTTCTATGGATGACGTGAGCCCTGCGGCCATTTTGTCTGAAGGATCAGTCCTTGGGATAAATGTCCCAAATTATTGGCTTGTACGTCTTTTGTATGCTATTTAATATCTAGAACAGTGGTTCTCAGGTTGTTGTCCTAAAACTTACTATCCCTTGAATTTTAATAATGTTTTGTATTTTTTAAATCAATTTCCTTTCAAACGGAAAACCAGCTGTCGTGAACTTAATGGACATTTCACAGAGGCGATCTTCAAAGGGATTGTCTGTCGTTCCTTGCTAGCACTTTACGTTCGCGGGTCCCATTATTTTGAGAAGCGCTGATATGAACCGCATCAATTTCTAGCTCCTCAGCCGTGTCAAGTGTCTACATTCTCACCCGCGGGGCGTTGGGTATTACACGCCCTCTAACTTAATTAACTTAATTAGAGACATGGCGTTGTCATAACTTTAATGCAGAGAGGGGGCACACCATTTCAGGACACCGGGAGTCTGTTAGGGGTTTAAATACACTACAATCGATTAAGTCATGTCCATGTCCCTTGTCTGTGCCTTTAATGGAATCAGTGATGGCAGTAGTAAAAACATACGGATTTAAGGGGAGATAATTAAGGACATGCGATCTCGGTTTTAACACCTGAGAGAAAAAAGAGCGATGCCGCACACTTTTTTTTAGAGAAAATCATGAAATAATTAGAAATCATATTAGAAAAATTAAACTTTTTTAAAAAATTGAAGACTTTCTTACGAATCTCCCTTTTAGTTTGTGGGTTACTTCGTCAATTTTTTTGGTTAGCGTCAAGCTTTGTGTTGATACCACTGGACTCTTTGCTATGTGTAATGTTCGAGGCTAGAAATGAGGGTCGCCTGAACAAACCAGAAGCGTATCACATCATAAAGACCGTCAGAAGTGAACACGATGTGGTACAATTCAGGGATGTACACGATCTGGTACAATTCAGGGATGTAAAAGATATGGTACAATTCAGGGATGTACACGATGTGGTACAATTCAGGGAGGTACACGATCTGGTACAGTTCAGGGATGTAAAAGATATGGTACAATTCAGGGATGTACAAGATATGGTACAATTCAGGGAGGTACACGATGAGGAACAATTCAGGGAGGTACACGATGAGGTACAATTCGGGGATGTACAAGATATGGTACAATTCAGTGATGTACAAGATATGGTACAATTCAGGGAGGTACAAGATACGGTACAATTCAGGGATGTACAAGATATGGTACAATTCAGGGAGGTACACGATGAGGTACAATTCAGGGATGTACAAGATATGGTACAATTCAGGGAGGTACACGATGTGGTACTATTCAGGGATGTACAAGATATGGTACAATTCAGGGAGGTACACGATGAGGTACAATTCAGGGATGTACAAGATATGGTACAATTTAGGGATGAACACGATGAGGTACAATTCAGGGATGAACACAATAAGGTACAATTCAGGGAGGTACACGATGTGGTACAATTCAGGGATGTACACGATGTGGTACAATTCAGGGATGAACTCGATGAGGTACAATTCAGTGATGTACAAGATATGGTACAATTCAGTGATGTACAAGATATGGTACAATTCAGTGATGTACAAGATATGGTACAATTCAGTGATGCACAAGATATGGTACAATTCAGTGATGTACAAGATATGGTACAATTCAGTGATGTAAGGAGAGTTCAGTGATGTACAAGATAAGATAGAGTTCAGTGATGTACAAGATAAGGTAGAGTTCAGTGATGTACAGGATAAGGTAGAGTTCAGTGATGTACAAGATAAGGTACAATTCAGTGATGTACAAGATATGGTACAACTCAGTGATGTACAAGATATGGTAGAGTTCAGTGATGTAAGGTAGAGTTCAGTGATGTACAAGATAAGATAGAGTTCAGTGATGTACAAGATAAGGTAGAGTTCAGTGATGTACAAGATAAGGTAGAGTTCAGTGATGTACAAGATAAGGTAGAGATCAGTGATGTACAAGATAAGGTAGAGTTCAGTGATGTACAAGATAAGGTAGAGTTCAGTGATGTACAAGATAAGGTAGAGTTCAGTGATGTACAAAATAATGTAGAGTTCAGTGATGTACAAGATAAGGTAGAGTTCAGTGATGTACAAGATAAGGTAGAGTTCAGTGATGTACAAGATAAGGTAGAGTTCAGTCAGGGGGGGATTAAGACTGCACGGGGCCCCTGGATGCAATCAAACGGGGGCCCTATCCAACCAGCGTCCCTTAAAATAAAATGATTGCTTACAGCTAATATAACACTGTAATAAAATATTAATATTGGGAAAAAAAACGAACACGAAGAAATAACTGTTTAAAATGTTCGCCGGTATGTTAAAAATTAAGTGTGAAAACAAAAATTTTTACATTCCATCGTTGGGAATCGAACCCGACACCGCTTGCATCACAAGCCTATGCTCTTTCCGCACGAGCTTGTCTAAATTGAGAAATTTTAAAAATATAAACTATATTTTATACTATATTCTCTAAGTGAGCCAAGTTTTATAGATTATCAAGACTGTCAGGTCTGAATCGCGATCAGTTTCATAGATAATATTTATAAATCTATTTAATGTATTATATTTTCAAGGGTTCGTGCAAACATTTGTACACTTTTATTATAAAATATAAAAAGTTTCAGGCCCCAAACCTTCGGGGGCCCCTGGCTTTAGCCCGCTCAGCCCCCCTCCCATAATCAACCATAGAGTTCCGTGATCCTCGTGCTGAAAAAATGATAACCCGACGCTACCATGGGGAAAGTTAAAGCTGGATATCCTTCATGTAATCACACACAGTTATATACAAAAAGTTAAGAAAACTCTACTTCTACTAATGATCATAAATCATTCTTTAAGAAATTTAGTTATGAAAATCTCCACTCAATGAAAGGAACAAATTTTATTTTTTATTTGGCCATGATGTGCACACTTTTCTTAAGAAGAAAAACAAAACAAAAAATTTAAATTAAAAAAATCATGTAAAAAGTTTTTTTACTATAAATTCTATATATACGAGACATAACTAAGTGTATGTCTATTATAATACGTATCGCTCGACAATTAAATGTTCAAAAAATTTAGTTATGTCTCATATATAAAGAATTTTAAGTAAAAAGACTACAACATGTTGCCTGATAAATTTCAGCTCGATTTGATCACTGGAAAATGGTGATAAAAACACGTTTAACATAATACGCACCGAGCGACAGACTAGCAAAAACATTTTACAGATTTATAATTTTTTTTTAAAAGTATGGTCAATATAATACGACCACCCANTATCTTATCTTATCTTATCTTATCTTATCTTATCTTATATGTTACAGACGCTCCTTCTGTACAGAAGATTATTGCGTCCTACGTATTTCTATGGTTTGTGTTTAGTCCTGTATTCTTACTAGAGTTTTAAATGATGATAAAGTGTTGGCTTTCCTGGTTTCTTCAGGCAACCCATTCCACGCCCGAATACCGGACGGAAAGAAAGAAAACTTGTATGTGTTTGTTCTTGCATATGGAATAAGAAAGGTGTTTTTATCTTTATGTCTATTTGAGGGTTGTATTAAGTTATCTTTGTGTTGTATTTCTAAATTAGAATTAATTGCCTTATGTATAATTACTAATTTACTCTTGGTTCTTCTATCCTCCAGTGTTTCAAGGTTTAATGATTTAACTAATGGTGTTACTCTTGTCAGTTTTGAATATTCTCCAGTAATGAATCTGGCAGCTCTTTTTTGGATTTGTTCTAACTTATCAATATTTTCTTTGGTGGATGGGTCCCATACAGAAGATGCATATTCTAGTATAGGTCTCACCAGGGTGAGGTAGCATTTTAGTTTTATATCTTTGTTACATTTGTAAAAGTTTCTTTTTATAAAGCCTAGGGTTTTCTTTGATTTTTTAATAACTTCATTGACATGGGGGTTCCAAGATAGTTTCTCATTTATTATGACTCCTAAATATTTTGCATCTTTAGTTAGGGTTAGTTCTTTTCCGTGAATGAAGTATTTTGAAATCATTTGTTTCTTTTTCTTTGTTACACTTAGCAGTTGACATTTTTCTGGGTGAAAGGACATACTCCAGTTAGTTTCCCATTTTATTAATTCATCTAAGTCTTTTTGTAAAATTTTGCTATCTTGTTCTGACTTGATTGTTCTATAGATTATACAATCATCAGCAAATAACCTAACTTTAGTTCCTGATGAGATATTGTTGGGTAAGTCATTTATATAAATTAAATATCAATATAATACGCATCACGACATGCTACATTGCGAAACATAGAGATAATCTAAAAATTATTTAATCTAATTACAGTATAGTCGATCGATGTGAAAGTTTGAAAGATCATTTTTATCGTCTCCGCAAGTCTGCTTGCATAATTTCGCTTCGCTAGCATACGGGGAAGTGGGTTAAAAATTGATCCAAATTTTGCGGCTAACAATCAACCAGACACCACAAGTTAATATAAAGAATTTAAAAACACATCCCTATACCCCCTCACCCCCTCCCCGAAACCACTACTAAAATTGTAGCCTCAAATATTTTTCTTTCTTCCGCAGCTTTAATTTTGGAGCAAGTGATATTTGTATTAAGTAGGGCTGCGGAAATTAAAGATATGTTTCCCGATTCATTGTTAAAAAATGTATCAATTACATATCGATTAAAATATTATTAATCGATTAAAATTCGATTAAAAGTTAAGAAAATAGTTGTGTTTTTTTTTCAAATTTATTTTTAAAAATAATTAATAAACAATATAATAGCCCAGATCACAGGATTTGTATCGCTGTGGAACAAAGTACAACAGTCCATAGCAGTAAAAAATGTTCAAAATGTAGTATTTTTCTGTTTATGAGAAAGGGAAAATAACTCAATTAAACAAAAAAAAAGGTCAATTACCTGTTTTGGTTACTTCCCTTGACATGTTTGGCTTTAATCGAAATTAACGATTAATTCATGAAATTAATCGTTAAGTTTTCAGAGTTAACGAATAAATTTAAATTAACTGTTACCAGCCCTAGTATTAAGCTTTCAGTTCTTATATAGATCTATACTTTTTTTCAGGATTATGTAAATTTTAGCACAGTGATTTGTCTGACTAGTGGATAAATCACACACGACCATGGTGTGTATTTTTGTGTCATTTGGCTCATAAGGCTTCGTTTTGTCGTGAATAAACATGATTTTGGCTGAACCCATCTGCCATAGCTTTTGTCTCTCTTCCTTGTTACCACGCAGCATAGTCCGTCCTTGGGGCAATCCATAAATGATGTCACGCGATTTTTTGCCGATTTTTCCATCCCCCTCCCCCCTTCGTCACGCGTCGTCACAAAAACTTAGAACCCACCACTCCAATATGACGTCGCAGAGCTTTCACACCCCCCCCCCTCTTTAAGCCGTATTTTCTAATTAAAATTAGCATGTTTCAAAAAAACAATTTTGTCATTCATGCATATACTTAGTGTAAGGCTGCACTATAATATCTTAGCATACGTGAAGCCATGTAAAATATCATAAAATAAATTGTAAGAAATCAAATATTTAAGAGGAACTTTTATTTAATGTAGGATTGCGGAAATTAACGATTAATTTCTCGATTAATCGTACAAATATTTTAACGATTAGATTATTTTTAACGATTAATCGACCCATCACTTACAAATTATTGTAAGTCAAAAATAAAAGAAAATTTT
This sequence comes from Radix auricularia, assembly GCA_002072015.1. NCBI lineage: Eukaryota > Metazoa > Mollusca > Gastropoda > Lymnaeidae > Radix > Radix auricularia. Next base: position 630,528 of record MUZC01004662.1, on the reverse strand, counting down.
TTTTTAAGCCATTGATAAACAATAAATTTCCTGAAGAATACGCGAACATTTTGGTTTTAAATTATTGACGATAAAATTATTGACTGTTTAAAATGTTGATAAATTTTGCCTACCCTGGTTCTAACACTTCGCTTACTTAGCAAATGAAAAGAAAAGCTTATTAAGCTAATGGAAGTAATGGAGTCTAACTCAGCGACAGAAAATGACTACAGCTCTTCTAGAAAATGGATATGAGAGTTCCTGAACCATTAACCCTCTGTATGGTGGAAACTTAATGAACACCGATATCCCATAAAGTAATTCCTTCCCAATACCGATTTGTGCAATTTGTGCATACTAGTTACCTTAATTCCATGTGAATCATTGTTCAGCTCGGCTAGTTATATTGTCAATTAGAGCCGCTCATCACTTGAACCAAATAATGTCAACACGCTTGTCTTTTTTTGCGCAGTTGGTTAAAATGACACATCCCTGTGTTATTTAGATTCTCGGCAAGAACATTTAATAAGTGTTACTTAGGACATCATCAATTTTAAATTTTGGCTTAAATCGAAATTAACCATTAATTAATCGTTAATTTTATTTTTAAATGACGATTAAATTAAAATTAATCGTTAACAATCCTAATTTAAAGTCGTGAGTTTTGATGTGACGTCACATTTCTCAAACACCCCCCCCTCTTCACACATCGTCACAAATGTGTGGACCTCCCCCCTCCCCATTAGGTGTATGACGTCATTAATGGACAGCCCCTTGTTCTGAAGATAAATGTTTCCATATTTGGCTATACACTGAACGAAAATTCATTAGACCTGGTCGATTCCTCATAGAAGCGTCTAATAAAATGTTCTTCTCTCATTAACTTAACTCATCCTCGCATTTACAGATCGGGGTTGGCATAAAATTTATAAAAATTCACTTCTGTTTCCAAGCAATCCAATTCTTTTTTTTTTTTTTCGTTTTGTTTTTAGTTCTTTTTATAAAAATTTTTTTTTAAAGTTTGGCTACATGAGGTTTGGATAAGGGTTGTTAACTACAAAAGTCCCAAATTCAAATTTAATCCGGGGCCTACTCCCTTTTCAACTTTCCCAATAGCCCCCATTCATATCTTAACAAATAACGACGTTTCACTTATATCAATGGCTCTCAAATTATCCCGCTTGACGATCCTGAAGTTACTTCAAATCACTCCAAGTTTCACGTGTCTTATCAAATTTAAAATAAATTTAAAATTACTCACGAAAAACTGTGGGATATCATTTGATAAAAATAAAATTTAAAGTGCACAAATTATAGTATTGATACATATCATTATTTTCCCGTTCATTTACTTAGTGTTCTATTTACTTTGTCAATCAACACTTAAAAATTGTAATTTAGGATAACTATTTAGCATGATATTTTAAGGATAACCTTTTCCATGCTAATATTTTTAAATCCGAGGGAAGCATTGTCTAAGACCACGGAAGAATCTAAAGATAATGCATAATAATTTTTTAAAATATGTATTGTGTCAGGAATTTAGGGTGGTTAGTCGGCACTTAAAGAAGTGGTTGATCACTTGAGGTGTGGCGTGGGTTAACGGGGGCGAGCCCAGAAGGTCAGTAGACCAGATGTGCGAAATGTGACGTTCTGACGCTAAATGTGACGTTCTGACGTGAAATGTGACATTCTGACGCTAAATGTGACGTTCTGACGCTAAATGTGACGTTCTGACGCTAAATGTGACGTTCTGACGCTAAATGTGACGTTCTGACGTGAAATGTGACATTCTGACGCGAAATGTGACGTTCTGACGCGAAATGTGACGTTCTGACGCGAAATGTGATGTTCTGACGCGAAATGTGACGTTCTGACGCGAAATGTGACGTTCTGACGCTAAATGTGACGTTCTGACGCGAAATGTTATCTCGCTTGCATTTGGGAAATCAAGGAGTGCGGGCTCGGCGCGGAAGCCACCCGGGGTCCTTTGATGTAGAAGGGAAGACAGAAACTGACCAGGCTGACCAAAAGTCTAGTTCTGGTGTTAACCACGGGAGTTCACAGGACTGGGGCGTATGTGTGAACTGGGGCCGTAACCGGGTAGATTAACACATGGGACACATGGTGGGGGAAATAGGTAACGGGTGGGGGTCTCACCAGAGATGGTTATGTCAAACCAGGCCCACTTCCGTCTTATCTAGGGGTTGTTCCAGATGATTGACAGTTGACTTTCGGACATGGACATTTTGGGGCGGAGACTGACGGGTATTAGAGAGGACGCACTTACTAGAACTGGGGGGACTGAGACAGGAACACGAACAGATAGGGACACACACTGAGATAGGGACACACACTGAGATAGGGACACACACTGAGATAGGGACACACACTGAGATAGGGACACACTCTGAGATAGGGACACACACTGAGATAGGGACACACACTGATATAAGGACACAATGAGACAGGGACGACGCACCGGCTAGGCTAGGGAGTGTTAGTTAGAGTAACCATAATTAAAGAAGTAAGGGAATAAACATAATTTATTTGTACTTCAGTCTTGGAGTTGGAGTTTGGAAGCAAGAAGTAACAAAGAGTGTGTCTAGTATAGAAGAATAGAATGAAAGAAGTAGAAATACTAGTCCCGAGAACACATAGGTTCTCTACAATATTATTAAATTATTTTTTTAAAAACAAGATGTTTCCCTATGTGAGCTTTTTCCACTAAAATTTTGATAGCATTAAATAAATCCCCTTTAGTCGCCCAAAACCTTTCCAAGTTGAGAACCACTCATTCAAGTAATTTACTTCCTCATTAGAAATCCTGAAATCACTTGAGAACAACTTAAAAGACATAGATCTATATTTGAAATCTGTTTTTAATCATTTTAATTTAACTGTGCATTTCATTCTAAGATGTATTCTGATAAGGGAAGAGCTGCTGCAACCCCACACAATTAGTCTCGTAAAACAAGGCCATGCTCTAAACTCTCATCACAGGGGCGTAGCTAGGGGGCGTAGGGGGCGGTCCGCCCCGGGTGGCACTCATTCAGATGGCAGCTTTTGTGGGCATTTGAAAATTAAAGCCATTTCCGAAAAGAAAAAAAAACTTTCTCTTTTGAAGGGGGAAAACCGAGATGAAACAAAATATTCTTAATTTTGAGTCTTAATTAACGGATTCGAGCAACATTTGTTTTATTACACAGTGGTTGTTATAACTAACGCAAAACCGTTTTAAAATTTAAAATTGCTCAAAAAGGTAACGATTTTTATTTATTTTTATTTTTTGGGGAAAATTAAGCGGTATACGTCAGAGATGACGCTTATAAAAGAAAACTGCACAAACAAAAAAACACATCACCGCTGGTTCGAAAATATGTACTATTAATATCGCCATGACAGTTTTAGCGTGGAATTTCGACATGTGTAGAATGATGCGCTAACAAGAACCTACAGTCATGGTGGTTCAAATATTGGTTTAACTTGCAAGTAGTAATTTATATTACTTTTCAGGTTCATAAAGTCATTGTAAATTACTTATCAACTTATGAAACAATTGAAATCTAAAGTAACTAGTAGAACAAGATCAGATGCTTGAATTTTACTCAGTTCAATGCAATCTACTATATCTCAATTTATAGGAACTCGTCTCTGTTTTAAATTAATGCAAACCCATTCCATGGAACAAATATATTTTTATTGTCCTAATACAGAACGCTGTTACAGAGAGTTGGAGATATCAATTGAACACCGAGTTGTAAGGAGAAAAAGATGAGTGGGGAAAACTCAGTAGACGTGGTTCTATCTTTAGAGCAAGAAGTACATCGAGAAATGTTTTATCCATAGATAATAAAAAAGAAAATAAAAGAACGCGCTAATGAGTTACATGTCCTTGCAAATAAATATTCGTGTATAATACCATCTAATCTACTAAATGAGGAATTTAAATATCAAACTTTTTTTTTTAATTTATAATGATAAAGAATTTTTCGATATTGAAAGAGAAAGGATCCAGGTTTTTGTGGCATTCCAAAGGGCGGTCTTAGCATATGCGGGGCGCTATGCAGCTAAGTATGCGAAAAGGATTGCGCGGGGCCAAGTTAAGGTAGGGATAATGTATTAATAAGGATTATTAGTGAAAATTAAGATAGATGGGACCTATGAAAGCGCGGGGCCCACTCCGACTGCATAGGTTTCAGTAGGCTAAACAAGCCCCAGCTGTACCCACGCTACAAGAACATGCATTATGTTTTAAAAAACGGGGGGAAATCCCCCTTGATCTATTAAAATATATTCAACGGTATAGATTGGAGAAGTCTTTACCCAACATTAAAATTTGGCAAAGAGTTTTTTCAACAATTGCTATCAATGTATCTAGTTGAAAAAGAAATTATATTCGCTCCACAATGAGTGAATTAAGACTATTCAATCTTGCAATATTGTCCATAGAATAAGATATTACAAATAATTTAATTTTTGACAACATAATACACGATTTTTCTACTATGAAAGCTAAGTAAGTAAGTAAATGTATAAATAGGGAAAAATGTGTTTACATACTGAGGTATACAATGTCTTTGTTTATTAAAAAAATCATATATTTAAAAATAAAAGCATATTAATTGTAAATATTTTGGGGTATGCATTTGGAACATGTTTTGTCTCATTTGAGGGGTGGGGGGACCTACGACCACAATATCTTTCTTGTGGCCTTCAAAACAATTATCTTGTATTTTTATAAGTGTGTATTTATAGGTAAATCATCTCATGAGAGACCCCTTTTATTTAATACTTACATAAATAGGGCATGCTATGGTAAAAATCTCCCCCACCTCTCACAATGTACATCGTTTCAATTACAATTGTTTATTCATGTTTAGTATTTATAAAAACCATCATATGATTGACTTAAGGGGCCGTCCATAAATGACGTCATGTGATTTTGGCTGATTTTTTACCCACTGCCCCCTCGTCACACGGAGTTACGAAACGAAAACTTAGACCCCGTCCTCAATATGACGTCACAAAGACCCCCCTCCCTGCATAAAAGCTGTATTTTCTTTTTGAAATGAGCATGTTTCAAATCATTTTTTTATTTTTTGTCATTTAAATATGTTTTAAGTGTAAGGCTGCACTCACTCTAATATCGTAATACGCGTGAAACCACCTAAAACGACAGTAAATAAAGTGTTGGTAATTAAATATCTAAGTGGAAAGTGGCAAAACACCAAGCTAACGGAGAAAACCAAACTATGCGTCTATCGAGCCTGTGTCATCAGTACACTACTATATGGTAGCGAGACATGGACCACTTATACATCACAAGAGCGCAAGCTTAACAGCTTCCATTTGAGATGCTTGCGCCGCATTCTTGGTATTAAATGGCAAGACATAGTGCCTAATAGTGAGGTGCTAACGCGTGGCAATATCCAAAGCATGTTCTCAATTCTTAGTTAAAGACGCCTGAGGTGGCTAGGACATGTCAAAAGAATGAGCCCCGGCCGCATCCCGAAGGACCTCCTATATGGTGAACTTGCTTCAGGAAAGAGGAAAACAGGTCGCCCACGCTTGCGATTTAAAGATGTCTGTCAAAGGGACATGAAAGCAGCCAAAATACATACAAGTGACTGGGAGTGTAAGGCAGACGACCGATCTACGTGGCGCACAGTTGTCAAAGAGGGCGTCGTAGTAGCCGAGGAGCGAAGAATGGAGGAGGCTGCAGACAGAAGAGCTAGGAGAAAGGCCAAAACATTTGGAAGCACAGAACTCGTGTGTAAAAACTGTGGCAAAGACTGTCACTCAAGGATAGGACTGCACAGCCACTCGAGAAAATGCAACCCAACCCAACGGTGATGCACCATCGTCTCGCGAGACGGAAGGATGCCGGAAGTGGAAATTTTATTCAAAGTTTCGCGGTTTTAATTACGTCACATGTGTGACTCTCCTCTCCCCGCCCCGGTGCGTGACTTCATTTATGGGTGGCTCCTAAAAGGGCGGCATAATGGATTCCGCCCCGGGCGACAAAGGCTCTAGCTACGCCACTGTCTCATCACTTAAGTGGGGTGTTTCAGACGACAATTTCCTTGAATCCCTCTTAGTGACGTTACTAAGTGTTTGTAAAAAAAACAACAAAAAACATTTTTTTTTTTTTTTAATGAAAAGATAGTGAAAAAAACCCGACTGACAACAACTGAAGAAGTCTCAACTAAGGGAATATCCATGGTTTAAAAAAATATGTTCGAGTTGCTTGTCCCACTTAACAATATGTCGCCTGCTTCAACGTATACTCGTGAGTTGTAAAAGTTAATTTTTTTTTTAAAGTTTTAATAGGCATCAAGTTAAACGGATCTCAAGGATGAGAAGAAAATGCACGACGGTGTCAGACTTCGAAAAGCTACTTGTTCTATTTTGGATACATTCACTTAATCACTTTGAAATTATGAGATTTTCGAAACGATTCTGGATGTGTACGTCTATTTATTAAGTTGAAAGTTGTAAGGGCTTTGTCAAGTGGATGTAGTTGTTGATTGACAAGTAAGTAGTTTTAGTTTAGCTGCATGGCGGGCATTCTAAAGTGGGTTTAGGTCATTTCGACAATTAAAATGAAGCTCTCTTTGAAACCTCTATACAAGTTCTAAATGAAAAAAACTCATTGGCTGGATTATTAGTTTTCCACGGAGTCCATATACAGTTAAATTTTAACTTCGGATAAATGATGATAGTAAGCCTCTAAGTACAATATTTTGATCAGTGATACCATGTTGATAATACCATGTTGATAATACCATGTTGATAATACCATGTTGATAATACCATGTTGATAATACCATGTTGATAATACCATGTTGATCATGTACGAACAAATCAACTTCACGGCAAGTCTGTCGGACTTGAATGATGAGAAGGCCGTGACCCTAATTCCTGCGATGTTGTTTTTCGGACTCCTCATGGTGGTCGGCATTGTGGGCAACTCTCTGGTAATCTACGTGTTTTGTGTGAGGCTGAGGTCCAGCACTCAGAGCAGACTCATCGTCACGCTGGCCGTCTTCGACCTGCTCAGCAGCGCGATCACCATCCCCAACGACATCGTGGACATGAGGTTCTTCTTCACGTTTCACTCTCAGATAGCCTGCAAGACGATGAGGTATGTGTGTCCTTATATATGGTATGTTTGTTGTTGTATTTTGTGTGACTGGTTGTGGAGCAATGCTATTGGGATTTAAAAATTGCATTGTAATGGATAAAAGATATGAAATCAAATCATCGTCGAGTGGCAAGCGCGCTCGACTGTCGTTCCGATGGTCACGAGTTCGAATCCACACGAAAGTGAGGATTTGTTCTCGGGGCCTGAGGAGTCCCCGAGTCACAAAGCTCCGAATGGGTACCTAACTAGACCATAGTTAGGTGGCTGGGGTAATGCATGGAACCCCTATAGCCGTGGCCTGTGACCGCTGCATCACTTGCCAACAGATCATCTCTCATGGTCTGTGGACGCAATTATCTTCTGCATAGAAGGAGCGTCTGTATATCTAAGATAAGATAAGATTTCGAATCCATGGGAAGCCAAGGACTTGTTCCCGGGGCCCAGGGCGTCCCCGAGCTCCACCCAGCTCCAAATGGGTGAAAAGTGGCGGGGCAATGCGTGGAACCCTTAGCCATGGCATGTGAACGCTGCATCACTTGCCAAAAAATAACTGCTGGCTTGCAGATGGTCTTGGTTGACCAAAGGTTATGGAAGCAAATCCAGAAAATACAGCAGGCTGAAGTCGGAGACCACGGGCCAATTGGCGCAAAACTCGTGGCACGCAAAACTCAATATTCAATATTATGAACGAAGAAGAAGAAGAAGAAGAAGAAATCATCCCTAGTTGCATAAAAGGAAAAAAATTACCCTGATAATATTTTGCCGCACTAAATATAGACAAGGGAAATTCGCAGCGGTCACAATTTTCTGTTGTTTAACCCTAACACTTTGTTATCCATATAACAATTACATTTATATGTTTGTTGGTGGGGCAACTTTGATATACGATTGAGGATTTTGATGCGGTTGGGGTTGAGTTATATTATGTAATGTTTTGTTTTCGTTTGTAAATGTTGAGATTTTTATGGAATATTCTTTTTTTAAGTAAAAGAAAAAGACAAAGCAGGGTATCTATATATATAATTCTCCTCATGGTTCAACCATGCCTGACATTAAACTGTCTAACCCCACAAACCAATCAGATGACAAGAAAAGGTAGTGCAGAGGGTTGGGGGTCATCGAGACCAACAATGCGTTCTTTCAGAATAACAGAAAAGCATGTATTTCGTAGTGAAGTGGTTATTACATTCGCCTAAGCCCCAGCTAAGACATTACTTTTTTAATTTTAAAAAATGTTTGTGCTTATGCCCGTTCATTTCCCACTTTCTTTTCGAACATGACTTTGCAACATGGCTGTAAGCTTTGTTTCTCGACATTGGCATAATATCTTCGTGCTCTGCGTTGTGCTCTGTGACAGAAAAGTAGTCACACACTCTCCTCAACAATTATTGTCATGTCGGAAGTCGTTGACTAGGGGTTCTGATCGAGACTTCACCGCCAACTTGCGCACATAGATTGAACACAAAGTCCTTGTACTAAAAGCAATATTTATTCACACGAGTCTTCACTCGTAACATATGTACATCTCTATTAATAGTAGTACAACTCCGTGCGCCTTAACTTCACATGTAACAGCCCTTGGTCCAACAGACCGACCCTGGGCAACGCTAAGTCTCGCGCCTTAACTTCACATGTAACAGCTCTCGGTCCAATAGACCGACCCTGGGCAACGCTAAGCCTCGTGACCCTCTTGTGTTCACTTGTCCCGTGTGTGCCCCGTCGACTTGTCTCGACTGCTCAGACACAACCGAGTTATATACCCGTATAAATAAATATAAATATTAAAATAATCGCTACTTTGTAAACGAATATATTCGTTTACAAAGTAGCGATTATTTTAATTAAAACGTCCAACAATTTATTCTATAAAAACAGTATTGATTAATTTTCTCCGGTGTATAATACTCATTTCTTTTTCTTTTAGACCAAGATCCATTGAGAAATTAGTCAGCTTCTCACCTAGCTAGAATTATAGGTTCAGAAAATAATTTAACATAATTTAAAACATACTGTACAATAAGAACATCATCATCATCATCCGTGGCACTACAACCCATGTAAGGCCCTGGCCTGCTCCACCACATCCTTCCATTCGGATCGATCGATGACTTTCCTTCTCCATGCTCGAACCCCCAGCTGGTGTTGGTCCATTTCCACATCATCGATCCACCTCAGTCTTTGGCGACCAGTGAGTCGTCTGCCTCCTGGTTTCTGTCTGTAAATAAATTTTGGTGCTCTCCATTCTGGCATCCTTTCAACATGCCCAGCCCAGCGTAGTCTTCCTTTTTTAATACTTGTGACTATAGGTGGGTCTTTGTACAGACGGTATAGTTATTGGTTTGTACGAATTCTCCAGATATCATTTTCTATCACAGGGCCATATATTTTCCAGAGGATTTTCCTCTCCCAAGTGTTGAGCGGGTTCTTTGCTTTTTTGGTCAGGGTCCATGTCTCCCTAGCGAACGTTACTACCGGTCTTATAATAGTTGTGTGTATAATTTTCTTTGTTCCCTTTCAGAGGTTTTTGCTTCTTAGAAGTTTTTGTAAGCTGAAGAAGGAGCGGTTGCCTGCTGTTAACCTTTCTTTCATCTCCGAAATTATCTCATTGTGTTCGTTTATAGTTGCCCCTAGATGTTTGAAAGTAACAACTCTCTCAAATTTGTGTTTGTTGATAATGATATTATCATCAGTATGGCTGTTCCGTGACATAATCATATATTTCATCTTTGGTTCGCTTATAATGAGACCAGCTTCGGTAGACGCATTTTCAAGTTCCTTGAAAGCTTTATCTATGTCATTACGGTTTGTACCCGGTAGCGCTATATCGTCTGCATATGCCAGGTACTGAAGTGGTTTGCTATACAAGGTTCCTGGTGGTCTTTTTTCTGTTATGCCCCTCTGAAAGTAGTTAGTTATGGTTCCACTCAAACTGACATGTATATGTCTAATGATTTTTCTAGTGTGATGTTGAATAGCATACATGATAATGAATCTCCTTGTCTGAGACCGCGGACAACTGTGAACTCCTTTTAGTAATCTCCCTGTAACTTGACTCTGCTTTTGGAGTTGGCCATTGTCTTATATATGAGCCGAGTTAGTTTGTGTGGCACTCCAAGTTCGTGTAATGCGTTGTATCGTAATTCCTATTTACGCTATCATATGCAGTTTTGTAGTCGACATTAAGTTGTTGTATGTCGATGTTATATTCATAGCATTTCTCCAGGAGACATCTTAGAGTAAAAATATGATCTGTAGTTTATCTTTTCTGTCGGTATCCACATTGATAGTCCCCTAGTATCAATTCACTATACTTTTCACGTTTTCTTGCTATGAGTTTTGTGAGGATTTTATACATTACATTAAGGAGTGATATTCCTATATAGTTAGAGCAGATTAACTTAGATCCTTTTTTGTGAATAGGGATTATAAGCGCTGTGTACAATTCGGTTGTCATTTCTTCCTCCCGCAAGATTCTGGATATAAGTTCGTGTATTTGCTTATGTAGTTCAGTACCTCCTCGCTTTATCAATTCTGCAGAGATGACGTCTAATCCTGGGGCTTTGTTATTTTTCATGGAGAATATTACATCTTTTATTTCATTTACTGTTGGTTGGTTTACCAGATGGTCCGGTCCTCCTTGTGGTGGGATGTAATCCTCATTGGTAATTCCATCTGGTCCATTTAGTGAAACCTCAAAGTGTTGTGCTTTATTGTCCTGCTTTATTTTCGGGTACATTCCCCTCACATCTCTTTCTTTTGGCAACTTTTCTATTTTAACTTTTTTTTTTCAAGACTCACTTTTTCCTTCTGCAAATTTTGCTGGCTAGCCTTTCTGCTTCATTATATTTTTGCCGTGTTCTTCTTGTCTCCCTTTTCGTTTTTTTATACATGTTACTAATTCTTGTTTAAATTTGATCCTGACCAAACTAAGGTCTGAGTCTATGTCCGCCCCTCTACAACTTCTGACATCTGATATGTCAGACCCATGCCTCAGGTCAATAAGTACATGATCTATTTGATTACGAGTAAATCCATCTGAAGATATCCATGACTCTTTATGCATTTGCTTATGTTGGAAAATTATGCTACAGACTGTCATTCCTTTACAGATGGCAAAGTCTATAAGTCTCATCCCGTTGTCATTGCTCTCATCATGTAGACTTTCCTTTCCGATTGTTGGTCTATAGTCTATAGACAAGTTCTTTTCCATTTTTCCCATTGAAATCTCCAAGGACTATTTTCGTATCGTGGCGTGGTGCTTCATCCAATATTCTCTCCAGTGTTTCCTAGAAAGCTTCCTTTATGTTGTCATCTGCATCTTCCATTGGAGCATGTGCACAGATTAACGTGATATTGAACAACTTTCCTCTAATCTTTATGTAGCATAGTCTTTCATTCACAGGCTTAAAACCTAATGACTGCATTTACTGCACCTCTTTTTACTTCAAATCATGATCCTAGGGTATTTGAGTTGTTTCCACTGTAGAATATTGTATACTCCTTAGTACTTAGGATATCCGAGTCTCTCCATCTTATCTCCTGTAGTGCTGCGATAGCTATTCTATACCATACCAATTCATCACTGAGGCGGGCCAGAGCACCTGCTCTGTAAAGACTAAGTACGTTCCATGTGGCTATTCGTATCTCATGTTTCGGGCAGGCATGGGTCGTAATCCAGTGTAATCAGTCCGACTTTCATTTTGGGGTTTTGTTTTCGTAACTGTAGATTTTAACGTGACAGTGTCGTCAGCCCTGTGCACAACCTTCTGGGAGGGATGCCCCTTGTAGATGTCAGGGTAGCTGCCTTTGTTCGGGTCCCTAGCCTATTTGGATCCCTCCACTTCCTGCTAGGCAGCAGGTTCTGATTTTGGTCCGCCCCGGGTATTTTATGTCCCCGGTACCCTCCATATCTGGTGGGCTTTCCCCTATCCGCCAACTGGGGAGGCGCTCGATGGAAGATCAGTATCTCCACACGAGTACAATAAGAACTGTTATATATATAGGTCTCCTTATATACAACTATCAGACTAAAGTCTGTTAAAAGAACAGTACCCAAAAAAGAATACTTAAGAACAGAAAATGAACGATCCCATCATATTCCATGCTAAATTACAGTCTTTCAGTTGGACCAAATCACAGGTTTCCACCTCTAAGCTTGCACCGTATGTCGTTGTAGGTACTTGTCAAAGTGCTGATAAATCAAATACACAAAGTAAGATTTAAAAATAGAAATCTCTAGAAGAGCAACGAAATGTTAAATTTCCGCTCTAAAGTATTTAGCTTCCATACATAAACCATAATAAATATCTTAAACATTTCCGAAGATAGCCACACTCTACTCTGCACATTGTCTTGTAATCAGTAATCAGAGAAAAAGGAGCGCAAAATTATGTATGATAGTAAATATATTATAGTCTGCTCTATCCTCAGATTCGTCGTTATGTTCTGTGCCATCGGCTCCATCATCACCCTTCTGGTAATAGCCGCTGACCGCTTTAGAAAGATCTGCCAGCCACTAAAGAACCAGATGCACGGCAAAGAGGTCAAGTGGTCCATGGTCGCCATCATAGGCGGCGCTTTGATGTTTTCCTGGCCCACCACCATCGTCTACGGTCTCAGAACTACACAAACTCAAATCCCGGGTCTTTACGGTCAAGACTGTTCCACGTCAGACGATTTGGGAAGAACGATTTGGCCTCTCGTCTACAATGCTATTTTGTTCCTTGGTTTCCTCGTCGACACGGTAGTTTTGGTAGTTCTCTACTGTCTGATCCTAAACAGGATGCGAAAACATATTCGCTACATGAGGAGAACTAAAACTTTGAAGTGTTCCGGCTCTGAAGACTTCTGTGAAGAATCGAGTTCCGGGGTAAAATGCCACAACGGTGGTAAAGTTACGCTAACCTCGACTTTGTCATCATCAACTGATAATGACAAAAACAACGATGAAACATCCCCGAGTCCTATATTTCTGAAAACTTCGATATCCCACACGACTCCTAGCATTGTAAGATTATATAACTCTAAACCTATCTACGAAGTGGAAGGATCAATTTTTAAACAAAATCAAGTCATGGGTACAGTCAACTCAAAAACCAAAACTCACGATACCCGTAAAAATGTGCAGCAGTCAACGAATTCAAACAACGACAATCAGAATTACTTGACCCTTGCAGATTCTAAAGAGAAACATGTAGTGCAATCTGAGAAAAACGACCCTGGTAAATTGTCAAATCTGGGATCAAATTTAAACAGTGAACTCAAAGATTCAGAGAGGGCTTCAGTTTTTTTCTCTAATGCTGTAGACTGCGAGGAGTGCGCTGCGTCTCCATACGCCAAAATAGAAGTGGACTTAAACGATTCCAAGGTAATAAAGAAAGGTGAACGGAAGACTCCAGAAAAAGCGAAAGTAACGCGGGCAGGGATACGTAGCAAGACCACAATGATAGCCTTTTTGATAACTCTTGTGTTCATCGTCAGCTTTCTCCCGTATCTGTCGCTAACTGTCATCAAACTGTTACATCAAGAATTCGATTACTCTCTTAACGGCTCAGCTTTGGTGTTCTTCAACATCGCACTCAGGTCGTGTTTCATAAATTCGGTGTCAAACCCGATCATCTACGGAGTTTTAAATGTCAAGTTTAGAGAGGAGGTGAAGACATTAATGAAGAGGATGTTTCGTGGACAGTAAACATATTTAGTAATTCTGGCGTGAAAATTATTGGTTTATTCCTTTTAGAGGAAATAAATGTATAGAAATATAGATACCATTGGACCCTATTTTATTTGATCTTAACTATTACAGACGCAGCTTCTATACAGACGATTATTATTTCAAGTCCAAAGTGCATGTTAAAAAATGAATTGCTGTTTTGAAATCTGTTTTTAATTTCGGCATATTTTAGTTTTACCAGGTAAGAGGTCAAAAAATAAATAAATAAATAAATTTTAAAAAAAACAATCACTTTAAAAAAAAAAAAGATTTTGCATATCCTCACCCTGTAACCGGAAGCTCTTCGGGGCAAAATTTATGGGAAAACGGCCGACACTTTAGCTATCGCAAGTCTTTCCTTACCCACCTCGTTAGTCACCGACGTCCTCTCGACTGGAACTCTTCCATGCCGTAAACCACTCATAAACTTATCAAAACTCACCCCTCCTCACTAGTGGCTGCCAGCGATATTTTGTTGTTGTATCATTATTCACTAACTGCAAATTTTTTCCACCATGTCTATTATGGTTTCTTACACAGAAATGTTTTGCGTATCTGCGATGTATCTTTGTTCATCGTGGGTTGGTTCGAAAAATCAAGTTCATTGTTTCTAGAATTCTAGAATTAGATCTAAATAAAATACACGCTAAAATTAAACATGTGTATTTGTAATCCAAATAACTTCGTTCATATAATTCATCATCATCATCATCGTCTGTCCTTTTGGTTCCTTGTGGAACATAGGGCCTCTGTCAATGCTCGCCACTGTGCACGGTCCCTTGCCAGTCGTTTCAATTCTTCCCAGCTCTTTCCAGTTCTTCCAGCCTCATCTAACATGCTCCTTCTCCATGTACGCTTGGGTCTTCCTCGCTGGCGTTTGCCCTGGGGGTTCCAATCTAAGGCCTGCCTCACCCTGTTGTTATCTTTCCGAAGGGTGTGTCCAATCCATCTCCATTTCCTTTCCATGATTTGTTGTTCTACTGTCCTTTGTCCACACCTCTCCCACAGTTTGGAGTTTTCGACCTTGTCGTACCATTTTATTTTCAGAATATTTCTAAGGCATCTGTTAACAAAGGTTTGGAGTCTATTTATGGTTGTCTCTGTCGTTCGCCATGTTTCGGATCCATAAAGTAGGACCGTTTTAACGTTGGTGTTAAAGATCTTTACTTTTATTTTGACAGAGATGTATGTAGATCTCCAGACCTGTTTCAGATTAGCTTATGCCTGTCGTGCCAGATTTATTCTTCTCATATATTTCATAGTGCTGTTTATTGTTGATTGTTTATTGGACCCACTGAGGCAAACAGTAGACGATTTCAGAACCAACTTTTGGCCTTCTTAGAAGCTGGCCAGATTTAAGTATCTTAAACTTGAAACAGTTATCAGGAAGTCAAGTGAAATACTTAGAAATGAAGAAACACATTTGAAATATAAAAATTATTTTGAAAGGTAAAATAAAGTTTAGTAACAAATCTTTTTTTAAACACATAATTTAGTCTCCACTTAATCGATTACATATTACTTTTTTTTAAAATAAACACAGATATGTTACAAGTAGGGCTTGACGATTTTATTTTAATCGTTAACTTTTGAAAAAAATAACGATTAATTTTTGGTTAATTTCAATAGAAGACAAAAATTTTTAATTTATGATGTCATTGATTTGATCACCTCAAAGGAAGTAAAAAATAAAAAAAAAAATTAAAAACAGAATATTGACATTTTTGTATTGAGTTATTTCCCCTGTATTGAAACAATTTGGAAAGGTAATAATATTTTAAACTAAATTTTATATTTTTTAAATTCATACAAAGAAATAAAATCCAAGTTATGCATACAATGGAAACAAAGTCTATCTCCAATGTATACAATTTAAAATATGGCTAAGTCTCATTTCTCAAGTGTTATTTCGAGACATGTTACTTCAAAATCCCATAAAACACGTTCTTGTAAAAATAAATAAATATTAATTAGAAAACTAATTACAAGGTATGAAGTATTAGTTAGGGTGACTGAAAACATAGAACAAAATTTAAATAAGGCGGTCATGAACGATTGGGAAATAAGAATTCAGAGATTCTCCGGCATCCTTCCGTCTCGCGAGACGATGGTGCATCACCTTGGGGTTGGGTTGCATTTCCTCGAGTGACTGTGCAGTCCTATCCTTGAGTGTCAGTCTTTGCCACAGTTTTTACACACGAGTTCTGTGCTTCCAAATGTTTTGGCCTTTCTCCTAGCTCTTCTGTCTGCAGCCTCCTCCATTCTTCGCTCCTCGGCTACTATGACGCCCTCTTTGACAACTGTGCGCCACGTAGATCGGTCTTCTGCCTTACACTCCCAGTCACTTGTATGTATTTTGGCTGCTTTCATGTCCCTTTGACAGACATCTTTAAATCGCAAGCGTGGGCGACCTGTTTTCCTCTTTCCTGAAGCAAGTTCACCATATAGGAGGTCCTTCGGGATGCGGCCGGGGCTCATTCTTTTGACATGTCCTAGCCACCTCAGGCGTCTTTCACTAAGAATTGAGAACATGCTTTGGGTATTGGCACGCGTTAGTACCTCACTATTAGGCACTTTTTCTTGCCATTTAATACCAAGGATGCGGCGCAAGCATCTCAAATGGAAGCTGTTAAGCTTACGCTCTTGTGATGTATAAGTGGTCCATGTCTCGCTCCCATATAGTAGTGTACTGATGACACAGGCTCGATAGACGCACAGTTTGGTTTTCTCCGTTAGCTTGGTGTTTTGCCAGACCCGCTTATTTAGTTTAGCCATTGTTGCGGCTGCCTTGCCAATTCTGCTGTTTATTTCTTCTTCAATGGACAGTGTATTGGAGACCTTGGATCCCAAGTAGGTGAAGCTGTCCACAACCTCCAAGTTTTCATTATCGATATTTATGGTAGGAGGAGGTCGAGTGTCTTGGGCCATGAAGAATTCAGAGATTAGGAAAATGAAAATAATGTTGCAATAAATACTGCGTATGGTAGATTTTAATTTTAAAAAAATAGTATCTCTTTAGCCACACTAGGTTCATTACCCTTGCTGTTCTATATAAATAAGTAATTATTTATTTTATATATGTTTTTATTCTCTTTATATTTGTT
>MUZC01004662.1:584559-613512 GCA_002072015.1 Radix auricularia | reverse complement strand
TTTTTTTTATTTTTTTTTTATTTTTTTTTTTTGGGGGGGGGTCAAATATATACGTGAAAGAGCAATGATGTTATGAAACTAACGTTTAGAAATTATTCGCTATAATTTTTTTAAAAACATAATTAATTATTCTTTTTAATTATTAAAATTAATGTTAAAATCAATAGTTGTAAAAAAATGTGTCCGCTTATCTCCCTTGAAAATTATTTATTTTTATGTTCATTCTAATTTAGATAATTTCTAGTTTGAAAGCCCTGGCTCATTACTATTTTTCTTTAAGCTCCAACGTATTTTTAAAAAATGAGATTTCATCAACTAATGCTTGGTGGCAATGTAGTTCAAATACCTTCCTCGGAGTTGTTCAGGCGATGTTCGGTAATTGGATGAGTGATTGTAATCTGATACGTTGAGCAGTGTCACGTTTTCAGGGTCGAACTTTTCACATCAGTTTTCTGACAGCCATCCCCGGATGGTCTATATTATTATTATTTTTTTATTTTTTTAAACATTTCTAATAAGGACTTTTTTTTTAATTTTATTTTTTTTATTTAAAATGCGAAATAAAATGAGTTCTTACTTTATCATAACTATAGCAGTAGCATTCGCCTTTTTAAATGCAGTCAGATGCGCTATAAACTAATGCTCAAGTATTGAATTTATGATTTAAGTTACAGCTCTGGTGCATGTGAACTAAATGAATAAATGGTAAACAATACATCAGACAGTATTGAAAATCGAATGTTTCCTTGTGTCCGTGTGTCATAATGAAGAAATGGTTTAGTTCGAGAAGGAAGATGAGATTACAGCTGGAGACACTGACACATTGTAATGGGGTCTAACTGTATGGTGAGCTGGACACATTCAGAGATACACACACTCTCACACACACTCTCACACACACTCACACACACACTCACATATTAATATTACATAACTATATCAATACTAGATTGTGCCAGGCGCCGTGGCGCCTGCGGCGCCCCCTTTTTTTGGGCGCCTACGGCGCCAACCTTTTTTTTAAAGACCAACTAACTTGTCCTTTTTTGATAAATACGAATTATTAAACTTTATGAAATGTACGCAAAGTATTTATTTAATAATAATAATAGGGGTTGTATTTTGCGTACCGATGCACACCAAACAATGACGTCATCGTATTAAATATTTTTACAGCGCTCATCAACACACGATTTTTCAACTAAACTAACTGCTGTAGACTGTCGTACATCGCTCCTCAGCGTTTCAACTAAACTAACTGCTGTAGACTGTCGTACATCGCTCCTCAGCGTTACGTTACAAACATACAGAACCACACCACTGGGTGTTTATATATATTAATCAATATGACAGTAATATATCAACATGACAGTAATATATCAATATAACAGTACTGTATCACTATGACTTTATCAATATGACAGTAATTTATAGTGGGACGTGGTGGTCAAGAGGTAGCGCTCTCGACTGTCATACCGATGGTCACGGGTTCGAATCCACACGAAGGTGAGGATTTGCTCTCGCGGCCTGAGGAGTCCCCGAGTCACCCAGCTCCGAATGGGTACCTAACTAGACAATAGTTTGGCGGCTGAGGTAATGCGTGGAACCCCTATAGCCTTGGCCTGTGACCGCTGCATCACTTGCACAACAGATCATCTCTCATGGTCTGTGGACGCAATTATCTTCTGCAAATTGACAGATTTGACAAGATTTTGGCCAAATTACAGAATTGTGTGAATACATAACGTTGATCAACTTGAAATCATTAGACTACATAGAGCAGATTTTTTATATGACGAAATTATATCAAGGCATTGTATTAAGTTATAAATTCTTTCCTTTCTAAGAGTTTCATATTTTTACAAATAAACAAAAGGTTTACAAGAAAAAGCAAAATAGTAAACTGAACAGAAACAATCAATAAAACACATTTTCCATCAACATTGAAGAATCACTTTGTTTGAAGTTGTAAGTCAAAAATAAGAGTAGAATAAAGAATATAGAATTATTATTTTTAGAAGCCTTCAGAAAAAATGCATTCATACAAATGTTATAACACCTATACAAAAAATGTTCCCTATTACGTTAGATTGCTCATTGAATCAATGAGTGATCTCCAAATTTCAAGATTTATTTAGTTCGAATAGTCTCTATCGATGTGATTAATACAAATTAACGCATATTTGTTGGTTTCATTTTTCGTCTCGAATTTCAACTTATGTTTGGCCGGTAGATTTGCTAGTTCTATAAAATAAGTCATCCAGCAGTAAAATCTCAACAGCAACTCGGGCAAATTTTTCATATTATTTCACGAAATAAATAGAAGTTTGAACACTAGAAAAATTAGATACTTTCAGTTTCCCCATCGAGGTTATAATAAACAAAAACGACATCACCCCAACACACACACACACGTACGCGCGAGCACACATACACACACACTCACACACACACACACACACACACACACACACACACACACACACGCACGCACGCACGCACTCAACTCTTTGATCTATAATCCTATGACTAGCTTTTATGCCATACTTATAGTTTACAAACAGGAAGAGAAAAAAGGTAATGTTCCTTATATTTGAATGTCTCCATGTACTAATTGTATTACATGCCGTGGCTCGATCTAAAAGCCTCTAAAATGTAATCGGCTAACGAAAGAGAAGGTCACCATATTGAACAGTTCCAAACATAGGAGAATCTCTGCGCAACAAATTTTTGCCCGCTTTGTTTCAATAACTCTTTGCTTGTCTCTCCAATGGCGGAACACTAGAGAAATAAGACAACACACACCCCTTTCCATGAAAATACAATACGCCCCTGCATGAAACTCTCCACTCCGGGAATGTCTAACTTTTGTACTTCCATTGATCTCATTTTCAAACATTTTTTTTAAAACTCTGAAGGCGGATCCTTTCTCAAATAGCTTTACATGGCCATTAATACTCCAATATTATGCTTCATTAAGCTGCACATACTGACATTCTTCGCTGTTTGGCTTTTTTTTTTTTAATGAAGTTAAGCCCTTTTCTTAAATAAGCAATATGTTGATTTTTATTCTTTAAAAAAACAACAACAAAAAAACGAGGGATTATTTTAATAAAAATCAAGTTTTTATTCGAATTCGAACCAAGAAATCGATGTCAAATTTGATACTTGATGCCTCATTGTGACATCATCTTAAAATTATCAAACATTTTAAAGATTCACCAATGTCGATAAGACGTGTTTCTTTTTAAAATAAGAGGTTTTTTAAACTCTGTTTAGAATCGATAAAATCACAATTTGTTTAAGTAGTCGATCCACCTCCATTATTTTCCACTGAAGAAATTTCAAGAGTGAATGTAACAATGAATCTAATGTGTCCGATCTGGATTTTTTTTTTTTTTTTTTAATATTTATTTTTTTTTTTTTTTTTGTTTGCAGGGAGATGTTGCAATGACGCCAAACAAGATTCAAAATGACGGTTTTAGAAATATTACAAACTTAAGCTCTATATTTTTGGGTTTTTTGTCGATTTTGAAAAAATGAAAAAAATCAATGAAACTATAAGAAACATGTGTGACATTAAACCGAGGATGAATTTTTGTGTCTAAACGAAATGATGGCTTAAAGTTGTTTCATCTCCTAAACACTGCTTCACGGAAGTTTATTGCCTTCAAATAAAAACTAAAATTAATTAATACTTTGGTCTTCACAAAGCTGACTAATCTTTGAGACTGTTTGAAAATTCTACACAGTCCGCGTCAGTTGTTGTAAATGTTGTTAAATTTGATTATTAATCTGTTGATTTCTTAAGTTTGCTACCACCATTGTTGACTTCCAAAGTTAATATTGAGGTTTATGACTTACTATGATGGTACTAAAGTTTATGACTTTATATGATGGTACTCAAGTTTATGACTTAATATGATGGTACTAAAGTTTATGACTTAATATGATGGTACTAAAGTTTATCACTTAATATGATGGTACTAAAGTTTATGACTTACATTGATGGTACTAAAGTTTATGACTTAATATGATGGTACTAAAGTTTATGACTTACTATGATGGTGCTAAAGTTTATGACTTACTATGATGGTGCTAAAGTTTATGACCCACTATGATGGTACAGAACAATCAACAAAAAGATCAGGAAAGAAATGAATAAAGCAAAAACAAACTGGATAGAACAACAATGCTCAGACATCCATGATAATCTACAGAGAAACAACTCAAAAAAGGCTTACAAGATTGTCAAAGATCTGACATCCACCAAGCAAGGTCGCATCTCAACAATTCAAGATAAATCTGAGAAATGTATTACAGAAGAACAAGAAATAATAAAAAGATGGACCGAATACTGTTCTGAGCTATACAATGAAGACTCAAAGGGCGACGAATCAGTGCTCAATTGCCCAACGTCATCTAACATGGACATGCATTACATTCTCCGTGATGAGGTGGAGCTTGCTGTGCGAAAGCTGAAAAAGGGGAAATCGGCTGGAGCAGACAACATCCCAGGTGAACTGATTCAAGCAGGAGGTGACCCAGTAATAAACATTCTAACTAGCATGTGCAACAAGATCTGGCAGACAGGAGAATGGCCAACACCCTGGACTCAATCGCTGGTTATAACGCTCCCAAAGAAGGGTAATCTACAATTGTGTCAGAACTACCGTACAATTAGCCTGATCAGTCACCCCAGCAAAGTCATGCTCATGGTAATACTAAACAGACTAAAACCACAAGCAGAGCAGATCATTGCAGAAGAACAAGCAGGCTTCAGAGCAGGAAGGAGCACAACAGAGCAGATCTTCAACTTGCGAGTGCTCTGTGAAAAACATCTGCAACACCAGAGGGACCTCTTTCATGTCTTCATAGACTTCAAAAAGGCGTTTGACAGAGTGTGGCATGCAGCACTGTGGGCAACCATGCACAAGTACAATATTAACGCCAACCTCATTACTGTGATCAAGAACCTATACAACAGAGCATCCAGCGCAGTACTCTACAACAGCAAGCTGGGAGATTGGTTCAAGACCACTGTTGGTGTTAGACAAGGGTGTTTACTCTCCCCCATCCTCTTCAACCTCTTCCTAGAAAGAATTATGACTGATGTGCTCGAAGACCATGTCGGAACGGTCAGCATCGGAGGAAGGATCATAACTAACTTACGCTTCGCCGATGACATAGACGGCCTAGCTGGCAGCGAGGACGAACTAAAAGAATTCCTTGCAAAGCTAGAGAAGACGTCGAAGGCCTATGGCATGGAAATTAATGCAGAAAAGACCAAGGTCATGGCAAATAAGAATTTCACAAGTGAAATACGGATAAACGGTCAAAAACTCGAGGAGGTCCCTACCTTCAAATATCTAGGGGCTGTAATATCCGACGAAGGCTCAAAACCAGAAATTCTTGCCAGAACGGCCCAAACAACTGCAGCACTAAGCAAACTGAAAAACATCTGGCAAAGCAAGAAGCTCTCCCTGAGATCAAAGATTCGTCTAATGCGCTCTCTGGCGATGTCAGTCTTCCTCTATGGTTGTGAGGCTTGGACGCTCACCGCAGACCTCCAGAAAAGAATTAGTGCGCTTGAGATGAGATGTTTTCGAAAGGTATTAAACATCTCCTACACGGCGTACATCACGAACGAAGCGGTCCGCGACAAAATTAATGCTGTCATTGGCCCTTACGAGGACCTTCTCACCTCAATTAAAAAGAGGAAACTACGATGGTACGGACACGTGTCAAGATCTGGAGGTCTCTCAAAGACGATATTGCAAGGCACAGTCCAGGGAAGAAGGAAAAGAGGCAGGCCAAGGAAGAGTTGGGAGGATAACATCAAAGAGTGGACCGGCCTTTCATTTAGCGATTCCCAGAAGGCAGCTCAGAACCGTGACACTTGGCATGAGTTAGTGCGCAGCTCAAAATGTTGCCCCAACGACCCAGCGTCGGGTTAAGGGATAGTTCAAGTTCAAATGATGGTACTAAAGTTTATCATTTAATATGATGGTACTAAAGTTTATGACTTACTATGATGGTGCTAAAGTTTATGACTTACTATGATGGTGCTAAAGTTTATGACCCACTATGATGGTACTAAAGTTTATGACTTACTATAATGGTGCTAAAGTTTATGACTTACTATGATGGTTCTAAAGTTTATGACTTACTAATAAAAAAAAATTATGAGTTTTGTGTGCTAGATAATTTTGAAAAACTTGAAATGTTTAATTAGATTCAGCCAATATTTAAATTGTAAACCGATATTTATTGTTTACTTTTAGCCTTGTTGAGATTAAATTTTTTCATATATATTTCCAGATACATTCCTTGCAAGAAACATTGCAGTTTTTTTCCTATTTCTAAAAGTAACTTATATAATTTAATGCTTTAGGAATATTATTAAAAACATGTATGTCGTAATAACATATTCAAAACAATTTTAAAGAAGACTGTTATGAATCTGTTAGTAGTGTTCAATGATGTTTATTAATTGAGATGTTTTTTTTTTAAACAGAGAAATAAATATGTAACTAAAATTATAACATGCATCCAAAGTCGTTCAGCATGCCGTCTGGTAACAACGTTTCGCACATTAAATTAATATCATTAAAATATTCTTTCTTCATATGGGACTCTGAGAAGTAATAATATGATATTTATTTTTAAATAATACTTTTGAAAAAAAAAAGTAATTGCAATGAGTATACACCTACCAAAAGAAATACAATTAAATAATTATCTAATCAGTCACATTAAAAAAAATATATTCTAATGTTACTTTTGTTGCTTTTTTAAATCCAAAAACGTAACACCATAACAGCAATAAAGCTTAACTGGCGCAAAATAGCCTATTTGACGCTGGTGAAAACCATTTATTGCACAAAAATATATTTTAAAATAAAATATTTGTTCACAACTTTATCAAAACGACTTCATATATTTTCATGCTTTGATAAACCTAATTCACCTCTGTGGGTAACTAATAATTATTTTTTTTAAATATAAATTTGTTTTTTTTGGAATGAATTTCAGTCAAACTTCGATTATTAATTAGTTAAGACAGTGGTTGACAAGCTGTGGCGTAGCTAGGAATTTGCAGTGGTTTGGGGGCCTCTTGGCGGCCCCACATACATGGCGGGGGTGTAATATTTAATGTAAAACAAAATTTTCGGACACTAATTTGGGGGCACCCATCAAGTGGGGGCCCGGGGGGACTTTCGAATTTTAACCCTCCTCCCTCCTACTCTAGTTACGCCACGGTTGATAAGAGTATCTAACATGTGTATATTACTGGCTGTCAAATCTATAAAATTAATCCGTAAGTAAAATTAAAAACATTGATTACTAAATAGGAGTGGTTCCGAATGGCTGTGGGAATAGTCCATCCCGGTTCGACATGGGGACTAGCCTAGAACCGCCGTCACAATAATTCCCAGCACGAAAAAGAACAAAGGGAAAGTAATAAGGAAAAACAGGTTAAATTTGTCCAGTCGCGATAGGCTCCCTTGACTGAGTGGCGCAGAGAATGTGTTTGGGTCCATCGTCCTCCTCATGGCCTCCATCTCCTCCAGACCAACTCGGGCGACATAAGGGTTGTCTGGCTGGATTTCTTCTACTGACCCTTGCTGACCTGTTACTGGCCCTAGCTGACCTGTTCCTGGCCCTTGCTGAACGGCTGATACCTTCATGGCCAGGAGACCTAGGTTTAAGGGGGCGGGGGGGGNGGGGGGGGGGAGAAAATACATTAGCATCTAGTGAGCGTGAATTTACTCTCAAACAAGTACAGGAAATCTAAGAGCACAAATAAAAAATAAAGTACCTGTAAATGTATTCCTGTAATCTTCTCTACCTGACACAGTGCATCAACCATAAAGTCATACTGAGGTTACATAATTGTGTAGATTGCATTGCAAAGCTCTATCTGCATTATTGTTTAAGTTTAATCGCCATGTTGAAACAATACAGAGAATACTCTCAGAGATAGTTTGTGAGCATATGATGCTCAAGCGTTTATTACCGAAAAGAACTGCGCAGATAGTGATGACGTCATTCGGTTAAAATTGTTTATTACCGAAAAGAACTGCACAGATAGTGATGACGTTATACGGTTAAAATACCATAAAGATACTAGTTGAAGCAGTTGAGCTTTAAGTTTCACTGCTAAACTATCGCATGTTTATAGTTCATTATTATTCAGGTGTTTGCTTTACACATTTTATAAAAGACAAATGACTGGAATATTTATTGACATGACATCACAGTATAGCAACGTTTTTTCTAGATCTTAAGTCAAATCATAATCATAAAATGTCACTTGCATTAACATAAAGTTTCACTTGCGCTGATGTCGTTTTCACTTGTACAAAATCCAACTGAACAACTACCTCACTTAAATTCCTTTAAATAACCACGACCATGGTTTAACCTTCGACTTTCACTGTTTCCTACAAGCTGTACATCCACAGGTAACTAACACACAACAGTGTACTTCGTTAGCTGCCAGGACGTGTATGTGTGTGTGTGTCTGTGTGTGTCTACCGTTCCGTTGTTACCTGTGTCACCTGTACGCAATGACACGTTGACCTGTCACCTGTTGTCCTCATTCGCCGAGGTTTGCTGTAAATGTCACCTGGTAAAAAAACAACAACAATCAGATTGGTCTTAAGTTTAAAAAAATGGCAACGTGCTATGGGTTACACGCGCGAGCATGCACACACTCACACACGCGCGTGCACACTCACACGCATGCAAACATACACAACCTGACACGCACACATGTACAAACGTGTCATCTATTTTAAGAGCAAGCCAGTGGACCCAGATGTCCAGAAACATACATAACCTTACACGCACACATGTGCAAACGTGTCATAGTGTCATCTATTTTAAGAGCCAGCCAGTGGACCCAGATGTCCAGAAACGACATGTCTAAATGAACCAAATGGTCCGTGGTGTGTATATCCCGCCTATGCTGGGAATTTTATGTTTGAGTTATCTAGCAACAATGTATTTCTTGACGGTCCTGGTCACTTTTAGTTAAACTTTTATCATTTACGCTATTCCAGTTTTATCATTCAGTTTTTTCCCATTCGATAAACATTTTTTTATTATTTCATTGATACGCCTTAAGTTATACAGTTGACTAAAGTTGTACAGTTGACT
This sequence comes from Radix auricularia, assembly GCA_002072015.1. Classification (NCBI taxonomy): domain Eukaryota; kingdom Metazoa; phylum Mollusca; class Gastropoda; family Lymnaeidae; genus Radix; species Radix auricularia. Next base: position 604,350 of record MUZC01004662.1, on the reverse strand, counting down.
AAAGTTGTATAGGTGACTAAAGTTGTACAGTTGACTAAAGGTGTACAGTTTACTAAAGTTGTACAGTTGACTAAAGTTGTACAGTTGACTAAAGTTGTACAGTTGACTAAAGTTGTACAGTTGACTAAAGTTGTGCAGTTGACTAAAGTTGTACAGTTTACTAAAGTTGTACAGTTGACTAAAGTTGTACAGTTGACTAAAGTTGTACAGTTGACTAAAGTTGTATAGTTCGTGTATTTCTTATAAGCGGTTTACATGCCATCCTTTGGCCAAGATGTTACCTCATAAAGAACGCTCATAACTCGGTGGTCGGACACTTCGACCCTGGACGATTCGACCCCGGGTGATTCGACCCCGGAGAGTTCGACCCCAACACCTTTCGACCCCAGGGCGTTTCGACACTTTCGTTTTTACACCTTGACATGTTTTTTTAAAAATATTTATTCCTTGTTATTTTATTACTATTATTATTCTGAATAAATTTTTGGTATATTATGAATTTAAAATTAAAAACAATTTCTTAACTCGTATCCCAAACACACTAAAAAAGGACCTAAATTATAATCTATATTTAAGTCGTTCAAAGATTTTCACTGTGATAACAAAAACTAATGAAAGTTTTGTTTGTTGATTTATTTTATTTTATTATATTTTTTAAGGTGTCGACAAGCAGAACAACGCACCTCGCAGGCGCTGGAACAATTACAAACGCAGTCTCTTCCATTTACTTCTTGTGTTCCTTAACACGTGAAGACCTCCCTCGCAGGGATACTGATTTTAATGAAACTTACAAAGTTGTCAGAATATAAAGTTTAAAAGTTCAATAGTTAATACCACCGCCTAGCAGACAATAACCGTGTGCTGGCGGGGGTTATGGGAAAGGTAAGTAAAGTGAGTGGGGGCAGCGAGAATGTAGGCACCTTTAGAAAGGACTGTCTTTTTATTGCCCGATTACATCGGATCGGGTTTGGGGTGAAGTTAGACAGGTTTGAGATGACCTGAGAAGAATGGCGCATTTATCACAATCATGAATGTACTTTGAACGATGACTGGTTATCTTATCTTAGACATACAGACGCTCCTTCTATGCAGAAGATAATTGCGTCCATGTTCTGCTGGCAAGTGATGCAGCGGTCACAGGCCACGGCTATAAGGGTTCCACGCATTACCCAGCCGCCTAACTATTGTCTAGTTAGGTACCCATTCAGAGCTGGGTGACTCGGGGACGCCTTCGCGTGGATTCGAACTCGTGACCATCGGTACGCCAGTCGAGAGCGCTACCACTCGACCACCGCGTCCCACTACGTATATATACTCTTTAAAGTCATCGTAAATTAAACTTTACAAATAATTATTTCAAACTGTATTTAATTTTTAAAGGGTAATAATATTATGTTGAATTATTTGTACACCAAACATTAATTTTTAAAAGTATATCTTTTTTTTTTTAAATTATACGTAGTAGATACTAAGATACAAAGGGGTCGAAACGTCCTGTGGTCGAAACGTCCTGTGGTCGAAACGTCCTGTGGTCGAAACGTCCGGGGGTCGAACTGTCCGGGGTCGAAGTGTCCATAATTCCATAAATCAATGCCGTTGACTATTCACTTCGTTAGAATAACAAGGTTTTGAGTCGATTTTTTAGAGGAAATAAATTAATTATGATTTGGTCCATGTATCAATCTATCACTATCATGCTAAAAAATATGAAAGCTGCATCGTGTCCTCATTTTGCAGGAAGTTCAGAATAACAAGGTTCTTATTCTCTACAGGTCTGGCTAACATCAAATTTTCAAACGCGAACATCTTGGTTCAGTTCATAGATTAACGAATTTATTCTAACCAGACTTTACCTTCTCTCATTTAGTTCAGCACTAACGGTCTCTATCTACTCAGGGGACTGCATCTCTCAACTCACGATCTTTAACCAAGAACTCGATCAGAGTAACACCCCCTAACGAGCAAGTGTCTTAGGCACCCCACACACATCACATTAGACAGAGTCAACACGCGGGGGGGGGGGGCACCAGACACACGACTCACACGCTCAACCTTGGCCAACATCTTTGGGACAACTATTTCACAGAACGATGTGAACATGCGGAATGGAGACAAGCTTTGTGTTGAGATCATTAAAACCAATGTTACATTAACAAAATATTCGGGTTGAATGTCTTATGTCGCTTTTAGTTCAACCTTGTCTTAACCTTAAGCAAATCTCCCACCCCCCACACACACACACAAACCAAAAAGATTACATAAATGTAAAACGATTCTCTCTCTTCCTCTCTCTCTCTCTCTCTCTTTCTGTGTGTCTCTCTCTTTCTCTCTCTGTCTTGCTCTCTGTCTCTCTCTCTCTGTGTCTCTCTCTGTGTCTCTCTCTTTCTCTCTCTTTCTCTTTCTGTCTGTCTGTCTCTCTCTCTCTTTCTCTCCCTTTCTCTGTCTGTCTGTCTGTCTCTCTCTCTCTCCCTCTCTCTCTCTCTGTGTCTCTCTCTTTCTCTCTCTGTCTCGCTCTCTGTCTCTCTCTGTGTGTCTCTCTCTCTGTGTCTCTCTCTTTCTCTCTCTTTCTCTTTCTGTCTGTCTGTCTCTCTCTCTCTCTCTTTCTCTCCCTTTCTCTGTCTGTCTGTCTGTCTGTCTGTCTGTCTGTCTGTCTGTCTGTCTGTCTCTCTCTCTCTCTCTCTCTCTCTCTCTCTCTCTCTCTCTCTCTCTCTCTCTCTCTCTCTCTCTGTCCCTTTCTTTTCTGCTGTAACACAATTACAGTTATTGTGTTTGTAACTCTTGAAGATTTTTACAAAAGACTTCATTCTCTTCGGTTCTTTAGGAAAGACAACTCAACAATAGCAAAAAGTAAGGTAACTCCTCCGCCACCCGTAGAATAATATTGTTGCTTCCCTTTGTCCCCCTAATTTCGCGGCAAACATTGAAACACTGTCGTCTGCCGCAGACGAAGCACGCGCTCTCTCTCCAAAAAATGATGGAATTTAATGTGGGCAAACATTGGGACCTTTGAGTGGTCCGGACCGCAGCGCCCTGCTTATTCCTGGGACCGCACGCGAAACGGTGAGGTGAGTTTTGTAAAGTAAACGAATCGAGTTGATCGGTAACAGTGATCTGTGGGGAGGGGGTGGGGGGCTCTTTGGTTACAATGTGGCATAAGTTAAACAGTGACAGAGTGCCTCGAAAGAGAGACAGATTGCTAGTTGAACGGGGGAAGGGGTTGTGTGAGCAGGCGGAAGACATAATGAAGAGAGAGAGAGAGAGAAAATAGAGTGTGATATTGAGAGATAGAGACAGAGAGAGAAAGACAATTACTTTTGATTCTTTTTTTTTTCCAATGTTGAACATAGTTGAACACATTAATTTCTGTCTAAATGTTAATTCTTTTAAAATTAAATAATACATTATCGAAGGAAGGAACATCATTTTTTTTTAAAACAAATTAGTTCAAACATATTAAAAGAGAGCAAATAGTTAACTAGCTATTTATAAGTAGTTTCTAATTTTAAAAATAAATTTAAATAAAATAAGAAAAATCATGTACTATAAAAACAAAATGTGTTTTTTAGAATTCTCTTTTTTTTAGTATTGAAGATTTTTTTTCTATTTTGTCCACGGACTTGTCCTTTATCTTGTCTTTATAGGAATCAAATTAAGAATGATGTCTTTTAACAAACTTATTGAGAGACTTCAAATGCATGGCTGAAGAGATACATTCTTTTACTGAAATTTTTCTAAAGTTTTTTTTTTCCAGAATTTCCGGTATAATAGCTACTTCCAGTTGTTTAAGTTCCTTCCGAAATCCAGGCTTCAAGTTAACAGTCACGTGGCTGATTTACTTTAATAGATAATTCTTTCAGTTCTGCAAAATTCCAATGGTATGATTTATTAACAGACCTTACAGCTTCATGTCGGGATGACCACCTTGTGTCACAAAAGGATTTGTTAACAGGTATCAATTTCATGTGTTTTTGAATTACCTTTCAACGGTGAGCAGACACAACAAGCCAGGTATAAAGATTTTGCGGAAGACAAAACAAATCTGACGCTGCACTTTTCCTAACCAAATTAAGGGAATGAGCTGTGAACGGCCCATAATTAGTAACACTTAATTTCTCACGAAGAATAGCCTGGACTCCGTTAGACTTCCTACTCATATTTGCAACATTACCGTCTGGCTGTCAAGGCATTTTCAAGGATTCTTACAAACATTTGCCAATCTTTATTATAGACTATAATAACATTTAAATAAGTGGGGCCCCTGGCTTTAGCCCGCTCACCCCGCCCCTTTCATTCGCCATATGGGGAGGGGGTCACGCATCTGTGACGATGTGTGATGAGAAGGAGGGTGTGTTTAAAAAATGTGACGTCACACAAAAACGCACAACTTTAAATAAAAGTTCCACTTAAAAATGGGATTCTTTACAATTTATTTAATGACGTTTTCAATGGTTTCATGCATGTTACGATATTAGAGTGCAGATTTACACTTTATACTAGGGCTGCGGAAATTAACTATTAATTTCTCGATTAATCGGTAAAAAAGTATCGAATAAAATTATTTTAATCGAGAAAATAGGGATAAAAATTAAGGTACATCTTCTAAATTTCATGATTGATATGTTTATAAATAATTAATAATTAATAATAGTTTGCTTTTTTTACGTACAAACTTCTACATATAAAAAATATGTTTAAAGTGTAACCTTTAAAATAAGCTCTTTTATAAGTAAAATAATATTTAAAAATTAACATTGTTTTTAGGGCTGTTATGGATTAAATTAATTTTAATAGTTAACTTTTGAAAAATTACCGATTAATTAATCGATAATTTTTTTTAATCTAGAAATAAAGATGTATGACGTCATTAAACTGAAAATTTCAAGGGAGTAATAAAAACAGGCAATTTATATTTTTATTAAGTTATTTTGAAAACCTAGTTAGCAATGAAAATAAGTTAAATAACGTATTGAAGTTTAGGCAATTGAATGAAAATTTCAAAATAATTTTAAAATATATAAGTAATACAGCCAAATAGAAATTGTTTGATGATTAACAAAAGATAAAGATAATCTTTTTATCCCAAGTTGTTCAAAAGTTATGATTTTTCTTCTAAGCCCTCATAATCACTTTTTCACTTGGTTGTTTTCCTTCACATTTTGTGCCCTATAACCAAAGTATTTAATTTAATTTAAAAGATATAACATTGTTAGGAGAAGTAGTGCAATATAATGTCAATGAATTTAAACTTTGTTATTGTTAAAAAATTAAAAACAATGTTTTTTATATTTTTAGCGCATTTTCGAGAAGTCGAATGCGCTATTGCACCCGTTTTGTCCGTCCGTCCGTCCGTCCGTCTGTCATCACCCTTGATCTCAGCATCCATAAGTCCTAGACCCATGATGTATATATGTTTTTGTATGCCCTGACCTGCCATTTGTGCATCAACACTAAGTTACTCGATCCGTTAAAAAACCCCGTTAAAACTACCAAAAAATATTTCGAATCGAGAGGTAACACTAGCGCAGAGAACGGCCGCCATTGCCGGAAGTCGAATGCATAATCCCTCAAGCATTGAAGAGTGGTGCGAAAGACGTCATTAGAATATGTGTAAAAGTTTAGAGAGTTTTACGTCATCATTTGTGGTGACTTGTAGTTGGATTTAAGAGAAAATATTTTTTTTTTTATTTAAAGAAATGACTTTTAAATTAAAAAAATGTCAGGTATATTCATTACACAAGAAAATTCATTAAAATATGTCTAAAATCTAAACACAATTACTGATAACTACATAATGCTGATATCTAACATAAGTACTGATACATAATACGAAAATGCGCTAACACGTCCTGAATTCCAATAGGGACCAGGCTTAACATGATTTTTTTAAATCATTGTCCTTTTAAAAAAGGTTATTTTAAAGTTTACACCTACTATATGTAGTTAACGGACAAGTTTTACGTAAAAAAAAATTATTTTAAAAAATAAAAGTTATTCTAAATTATTTATTAATAACTCGAACATATTTAAAAAAAAATTATTTTTAATCACTATTTTATCGATTAAAATAATTTTTATCGATAAAATAATTTACCGATTAATCGAGAAATTAATCAATAATTTCCGCAGCCCTAATTGTTTTTACTTAATTAACAATAACATAGTTTAAATTCATTGAAATTATATTAAACTACTTATATTTAAATTTAAAAAAATGTCGATTGCCTGTTTTTGTTACTGCCCTTGAAATTTTCAGTCTAATGACGACATACATCTTATTTAAGCTTTAATCAAAATTATCAATTAATTATTCTGTAATTTTTGAAAAGTTAACGATTAAATTTAAATTAATCGATATCAGCCCTACTTAAGTTAATACATATTGAAATGACAAAAAATAATTTTCAACATGAATAATTTTTACTTAGAAAATGCGGGTTTGCGGGGCGGGTGTCAAAGCCTAGTGATGTAATTGCGGAAAAAGGGGTGGGGGCCTAAGTTTTTGTGACAAAATATGACGCGGGGAGAGGGTGGGGTAAAAATCGGCATTTATTAACGGCCCCTTAAGTCTTGAAGGGGTGACACCATGAGCTACCGCGCCGGGTGACAGCAACCCTTGCGACGCCTTAAGTGTAGGCCTAGCATAGATACTGATTTTAATAAGACGTACAAAGTTGTCAGTATGTAAAGATTATCAATTAAAATGTTCCCTTTAATCTGCTTGGTTGCGCGGCCTTGCTGTTCGCTGGCCTACGCTGCGCAGAGGTTTAAAATAACCGCGCAGCAAATTATGTAGTATTGCACCAAAAATGGCGGCTGTGTAGCTTTACTCACGACTTTTTTTTCGGCTCCGCAAATCCGGAATTAGGCAATATTTACAATAAATCCAACCCGGCTTCGGCTCTGGCCAGATTTCACTTCATAAAGCTACCCGAATACGGCTTTGCCCGGATTTTTTAAATTTGAAATTGGTACAACCCTAGTTACGATATTAAATATAAGATTGTAGACTTACAATAAATACATATTTAAGTGTCAAAAAAGATATTTGAAACATGCTTGTTTTCAAGTAGAAAATACGGGGGATGGGGTTGGGAGGGGGTGTTCTTGGGTTTTTTTTTTTTGGTTGTTTTTTTTTGGGGGGGGTCAAAGGTTTATGACGTAATATTGGAGGGAGTGGGTCTAAGATTTGTGACGAAGTGTGATGAGTGGGAAAGGGGGGGGGCAAAAATCGGCCAAATTCGCGTAACGTCATTTATGGACGGCCCCTAAATCATTTCTTTACCTCACTTTAAACATGTCTTTAACTTAATTTAAATCATTTATTTACCTTAATTTAGAGCGTATCAAGACTGAAATGTTTTTGTTATCGTGGAATTTATAAATCAAGATTTTAAAAAACTTTTAAAGAAGTTTTTTTTTTTTTTTAAAATAATTTTCGATCATTACCTGCTGTCTAATTCACGTCGTTTAAAAACCGCTGACTAGAATTTTATTATTTTTGTTGTTAAATTATTTTTTTTCAAGATGCCATTCGTAGTACTGACTCATTGCTTGCCCCAAGAGACCAATCATTTCACCAGAAAATACAAAATGAAAAACTCTCACTCCCTTTGACCGCGCGTTCACAGGTCTTGGTGTCAAAGTGGAAACAGACTGGCAACAAGAGACTGGCCAATCGGAGTTGACCAATTAGTCTGGGAACGTGCAGGGCAGGTCACATCGTGTCACGCTCTGTCAGCGAGGATCGAGGCTTGTTCGGAAGTCTTTCATAACATCGGCGATACTTTGAGAATTCGATACTCCGGACTGCACCACCGAAAACGCGTTCAGACCATCATCCAAACATTAATAACTTTTGTGATATCGATCTGAATTATCCGACATGATGGTTTATCCGATTCCATTTTTTTTCAGTAAAAAAAGTCCGGGTTTGGTTGAAGTAAACTACAGGATCCAATGTTTGATTTTCACACCTCCTCCCCCCCCCCTTTCTTGCCATCACACGTGAAACATGTTCGCGCGTGCAGCCGTATCTAAACTCGACCTTTAACCTCGACTATTTGAACACATAATATCTCGTTAGTCGAAAACCCATTAACCCTCTCTGGTCCAAAGCAAATAAACACATCAGAACGGAAGTGATACTTTGGCTAGGAGAGAGCACGGGCAGAATAGGGTTAACATTGAAACTTGTATCATTGAAGATATTCCCGATGGCTCGTTCTTCTGTGTGTGTCATAATAAAAACGAAATACTAATAATAAATTGGTAGTGGATTTTATAAAGAACCTGTGTATTATACTGAGTGCGCCTGTACCTGTTTATTTATATTTTGGTTGTGATCCAATCCAATGTCTTAGTTAAATGAAAGTATATTAAGCACGGTCAATACAAATTTTAGACATTAAAACACCCACGCATTTATCTTTTCTATTACAGACGATATTTGTTTAAAAAAGAATATTGCTTCCTACGGTTATCTAGGGTTTATGTCTAGATCTGCTTTCTTATTAAAAATTTAAATGTTGATAAGGTGTTTACATGGCAACCCATTCCACGACTGAATACCGGACGGGAAGAGAGAAAACTTGTATTTGTGTGCGTTTGTTATTGCATACAGTATAAGAAAGGTGTTTTTATCTTTATGTCTATCTGAGGGTTGTATTAATTTATCTTTGTGTTGTATTTCTAAATTAGAATTAATTGCTTCATGTACACTTACTACATTACTCTTGGTTTTTCTATCCTCTAGTGTTTCAAGGTTTAATGATTTAACTAATGGTGTTTCTCTTGTGACTTTTGAATATCCTCCAGTAATGAATCTGGCAGCTCTTTTTTGAATTTGTTCTAGTTTATTAATATTTTCTTTGGTGGATGGGTCCCATACAGATAATGCATATTCTAGTATCGGTCTCACCGGGGTGAGTTGGCATTTTAGTTTTATATCTTTAATACATGTGTAAAAGTTTATTTTTATAAAACCTTAGGTTTTGTTTGATTTTGTAAGCTTCATTGACATGGGGATTCCATGATAGTTTCTAATTTTACTATTACTCTTAAGTATTTTGCCTCTTTAGATTGGATTAGTTCTTCTCCATGAATGAAACATTTTGAATTTATTTGTTTCTTTTTCTTTGTTATTCTTAACAGTTGACACTTTTCTAGGTGGAAAGACACTCCAGTTAGTTTCTCATTTTATCAATTCATCCAAATCTTTTTGTAATATTGTGCTAACGTGTTTTGATTTAATTGCTCTATATAATACAATCATCAGTAAATAACCTAACTTGTGCGTGACAGTGTAAAGATATTCACAAATTATTAATTATAAATGTATAGCAATAAGTAGATATTAGTTCTTAATCATAAACTAATAATTTATATCAATAATTAGATCTATAATTTCGAGTTATAGATGAGAATACTCTTCTTCGATATGTTATTTGCGCATCCAATTCACACTCAAAATACGATTGAAGGACAATGGCCTCGTTTTCAATTTTGATAGAGGTAGGGGAAGTGGTTTAAGTAGAAACGGAAGTGGATGTGGATAAGGAGTGTAAGTGGATATGGAAGTGCATGGAGGTGCAAGGGGATATATAGGTGGAACCGGATATGAAAGTGGAAGGTGATATAGAGGTGAAAGAGGATAAGTCTATCGCCTCCACTTCTACAATATCAAAAAGTTTACTTGATTTTTATAAAAAGAAATCTTTGTTGAATTCAATTAAATCAAAAATATTGATAAACTTTAAATGGAATAACGACTAACTATCTCTTAGTGTTAGTTCATCTTAATTGTATTTTTTAGGAAGAAAACTTATTGACTTATATTATACATATACATCGGCACATCTACTATCATACATCGGTGTATCTATTATTTTACACTGGCAGATCTACCATCACACCGCGGCACATGTACCATCACAACATCAGTGCGGCACATTTACCATCATACATCTGCACACATCTACCATCCTACATGGGTACATCTACCATCGTACACCGACACTGACATCAGACTTGCAACAAACAATCCTTCCTACAGCGCCTTAAGTTCATCTCCCAGCAACATACAACCATTGACCCCTCCATTCCACCCTTTTACACCACCCCCACATACCACCCGAGAGACCACCCCACATAACTCCTGACAGACCACCCCACATACCTCCTGACAGACCACCCCACATACCTCCTGACAGACCACCTCACATACCACCCGACAGCCCCTTAAGTTCATCTCCCAGCAAACATACAACTATTGACCCCTCCATTCCACCCCTGTACACCACCCCACATACCACCCGACAGACCACCCCACCAGATCTCCATCACAACTTCCCCGCCCTGCCGCTCGTACCTCCCCCGCCCCTCCCACCTGCCGCTGTTGACACTACCCCACCACCAACAACGTCTGCCGCCACGGTCCACGAGTCGGCTCTAAACTTAGGGCAGGTCCGCGAGGGCTGGCCTCGGTTTACCGTTCGTGATCTGTGGGCGCGGGACTCAAACCCACACCACTCCAATCACCTCCCACTTCTGTTAGCTACCACAGCTCGTCCGACCGATGAATGGCGTTTTGTAAAAGAAATAAAATACTTTATTATTTTTTTAAATGTTATGTTAGTGCTTTAATTGCTCGCGGTATGCAACGACGGGTGTGTGTGTGTGTGTGTGTGTGTGTGTGTGTGTGTGTGTGTGTGTGTGTGTGTGTGTGTGTGTGTGTGTCGTAGAATGTCAGACCTTGGTTCGTGTTTTGTCGTCCTACCCTCAGCGCAGTGGCGTCGCTAGGGTGGGGTGCGGTGGGGGCGGGCCGCCCCGGGTGACACCATCACGGGGGTGACACCAGATTGTAAAATTTCTATATATTCCCGTTATTGCGCACTGGATAACTCGGAGTTCTATGGGTTAGATCGTGAGGGGGTGACACCATGAGCTACCGCCCCGGGTGACACCATGAGCTACCGCCCCGGGTGACACCAACCCTAGTGATGCCTCTGCCTCAGCGTCAAAATGTTTGAACAAAAGTAAATTGATCAAGTTGATATGATAGAAGATAGCAAGTGTGTGGAAACATAACAGCAAAGATATTTCTGGGAGAATAAGCTGTATAGAAATGAGACGCGATAAAGAGGCGACTCAGGGTAAAGACCGCATCACTTAGAGACACTAACTCTAATATGTTATTGTCATAACGGGGGGGGGGGGAGAATATTAAAATATTTGCTATCTGTCAATTGAGTTGTAAAATGGTGATGTAAAAGTGAGGTCAGTCAAGATTTGGTCAGTCAAGATCAAGTGTCTGCCAATGATGATTAGCTGACCATGAAGGATTAAGTGGAGTGATTTGGTGCGCTGCTTTCAAAAATATAGCAGCGTTACGAACGGGACAAAGATACGTAGCTTATTATGTACATTAATTACACCTATTGATTACAATTACATCTATTGATTACACCTGTTGATTACACCTATTGATTACAATTACACCTATTGATTACACCTATTGATCACACCTATTGATTAGACCTATTTTATGAAACTCATAATATCCAGTAGAAAAAAATTAAATTCAAAAACCAAATCTAAAACTTATGATGAATGATTATATGCGAGTAGAAAATCAAATAAAATTAACAAATCCTAATTCATCTTATATTTAAGAGACTTTGTAATCTAAGAGAGAGTTTATTTTAAAATTTACAGCGACCAATGTAAAAAGACTACGCAAAATACACTTTAAGATTTAACACTCATTAATGCAAAAACTTAGGAAAAAATCGTGAAAATAAATACTTAAAGACCTAATCTCTAATGACAACAGTAAAAAAAAATCATGGTCTTTATTTAAGTCTAATGAAATTGACCCAACATAAATAGCCTCAATAAAAGGCCCAAACATTTATTTATTTATTTTTTACTTTAAAAATCTTTCTGTGATAGACTGAGTAATTCATTATTCTTATAGCTAAATCTATGTAAGATATGTATGCATTTCTTAAAATTAAATTTTGAAAAAATTCCAAACATAGTTAAAAACATAACTTATCCTTCCCCTCTCCCAAAAATATTTTGTTCAAATCACTACAGTTAATACTTGTCGCATTTAAACGGGGAAAACAAGAGCATTGGTGGTAGCAGCCTGTGATGTATAACGAGAAGTTCTGGACACACGTTAACGTTGGCTTAACGGGCCGTTCATTAATAGTACTCCACGCTCCAGAGGGAGGTAGGGGGTGTTCGAAAGTGTGACAATATGTGACAGGGGGAAGGGGTGTCCGGCCATGTGTGACGTCACGGTGTTTTATACTAAGTTTTAATTATTATGTTTAAAAAATATTTTTGTTCGAAAGTATGACGTGCTTTGATTTGGGTGGGGGCGATATTTTTACAGTTTACGCCAAAGAGGAGGGGTAAAATGGCAAAAAATAGCGTGGCGTACTTTATGGACGGTCCTTAACTTTCTATACGTATTTTTTTAAAATAGGAGTTTGTAGTTTTTCATACCGGAACACGTCAAGTCGAATAGCTTCATGTTACAAAATTTAGGTAAGCTTTGGAAAATCATTGTATTTGATCATAAAATATATGCACAATATTTTTGCAAAACTTTTAGTATAATAAAGATGTAAACAATTTTTGTGTTGGACGAATACAATAAGGGGACTAAATTGAACGTGAAATAGAACATATTTGTTGAAATAATTTGTCATAGAATGCCAGGATCTCTTAAATATATCTTAATGAAATGTTTTTAGTGAAATATAACCCGGATAAATCTGTTAATAGATGTCCAAAGTGACTAATGACTAATGATTGCGAAAGTCGACTAACGTATATTTTAAAACATCTTGAAATATGTATAAGAGTTAATCATTAAATTTTTATGTTGGCGAGCAATCAGCCAAAAAATATGTAATTAATAATAATAATAATAATAATAATAATAATAATAATATTTTTTTTTTAAAAAAAACAAACATTAGGTGGAAATAAAGCCTTTGAAATGTTGGAAATTTTTCCAACTACTCCTAACACTACTTCCCGTGATGCTGCTGAAAAAATATATATTTAAATAAAACTCAATTTTTTTTAAAACAACCTTTGTGTTGCTCTTGCCCCTGCTTAGTAATTTGCGCGTGTGGAACAGCAGTGCGACGCACCGAAGCTGTCCCCGTATAGAGATATGATAGACTGAGCCGAAGTGTGTTAGGTACAAGGCGCATGGCCAAGTAGGACGCCTCCCATAGAGCAGAGCATGTGTTTGGCGACGTAGCAGACGAGGGATCAACGGGCGCGTGCCGGACACGCCCCGACCTATCGGCTGGCAGATCAGGTGAATGAGACGGAAAGGAGTCTGGGTGTTTGAACATGTGGGAGACTGGAAAGTAAGATTTTTATTTATTTTTTAATATTTTTTTGTTTGTTGTATGAGACTGGAGATAGAGAGACCAGTTCGTGAGAGACTGGGAGGTAAACTGGGGGAGACTGGGTGGAGACTGGGTGAAGACTGGAGGGATATTGGAGGGAGACTGAGTGGAGACTGGATGGATATTGGAGGGAGACTGGAGGGAGATTGGAGGGATATTGGAGGGAGACTGGAGGGAGATTGGAGGGTGACTGGAGGGGAGATTGGAGGGAGATTGGAGGGTGACTGGGTGAAGACTGGAAGGATATTGAAGGGAGACTGAGTGGAGACTAGAGGGAAGCTAGGGGAGATTGAAGGGATACTGTAGGGAGACTGGGTGAAGACTGGAGGGAGACTTGAGGGAGACTGGGTGAAGACTGGAGGGAGATTGTAGAGAGACATGAGGGAGACTGGAGGGAGATTTGAAGGAGACTGGAGGGAGACTGGAGGGAGACTGGAGAGAGTTTGGAGGGAGACTCGAGGGAGATTGGAATGAGACTGGAGGGAGACTGGCGGGATACTGTAGGGATACTGTAGGGATACTATAGGGAGACTAGGTGAAGACTGGAGGGAGATTGGAGGGAGACTGTAGGGTGACTGGAGGGGGATTGTAGGGAGACTGGAGGGTGACTGGAGGGAGACTGGAGGGTGACTGGAGGGAGATTGGGGGAGACTGGAGGGTGATATGAGGGAGACTGGAGGGAAGGAGACTGAATGATGTGAGGCCAATTCGTGGGAAACCAATAGAGAAATCGGATGGTAGAAGTCATATTGGAGGCATATTCTATCCTACCGCTGTTGGCAATAGCTTGCGTTTCTTGTCATAAATAAAATATTATTTTTTTTAAATAATAAAATATTTTTTTAAAACACGTGGACGGGGTGGGGAGGGCCACCAGAAAAGTAGTCAGTTTAACCCTCTGTCTTTAAGGCATCGTGACATAAGTTTACAGTTTATGTTGTTTCAAAGCCTCTGTTGAAAAAAGACAATTTCTTTTGTTTTATAATTATTTAATGTACTTAAGTTATCTTACTGATTGATTGGCCACCACATTACTCAACCACTGAATGCCAACCACAGAGCCCATTTGTCATAGGTGTTTCACTGTCACGTTGACATAGTTCTTTGTTGCGCACGCCAGGGCTCTGCGGAACTCTATACCGAAATGCTCGACGTTCCGCACTAATTAGCACCGCTGCAAAGAAAATATAACTCTTCTCGACACGCGCCCAGAACAAAAGTCCCGCCATTGTTTTAAATGAGATGCAACCAGGGGGAGGCTATCGTTTAAAGTTTCCTCCACGACATTGTTAATCTTCCCTTTTTTTCCTTAGAGCCACTTGACAATCAACTCGCTGACATTCCCCATTCCCCCTCGTCATTGTTAATTCGTTTTTATTTATCTTTTCAGCAAAGGTCTACTTCTGCATATTCCAACACGACGTCCTGCCCCGCGGGTTGAATCAATCAAAATTCTTTGGCTTTCTCCGATAACTCATTTATTATTCATCATACTCGACAAAAGAACGCACTGTTTTCTCTAAAGACGGCGAGGCGCAAGGTTTAAAATTCGAGGCCGTGGTGCAGTCTTCCAACGGAATGTCTTCGTGAAAGTTTGATGACGTCGCTGGCTCACACCATTCACCGCGAGGACGTCTCGGCGCGTGGTCATTGGCCGGACAATGCGCGCACGTGATAAACGAGATCTCGCGATGCAAAAAAGACAAATAATTGAAGGAAAAGCGAGGACCATGCAATTACATGCTGCCGTGGGTTCTAACGTAACAAACTGTTTCTAATCAAGATACAATCATAACGACAGTTTTCCCACTAGTCGTTGGGAAATATGACCATAAAGATTTATTTTTTAAATTGTGGTGAAGAGCAACGACAAGGAAGAAAAGAGCTCGCGTATGAGAGGTGGATGATATAAAATCCGACTACATTGTCGCAAACCTACGGACGTATAGAGCAGTGGTCGGCGAAAGGTTTTCCCATTACCCCAAAATACAAAGGTTTATGTTGACATAACCCCCGAAGGCGCGAGAACCTTCCCAGTCGACTCGAAGGTTTGGGGGAGTGTTGTAAGCCCCCTCCCCCTCAAAGGGTCTTGCGTAAACCCCACCTTATAATAAATCTGGTCAGTTTTAGAAGCCTGACAAGTGTCTAAAAATAAATCTGGAAAGGATTTTGCAAAGATATTTTATACACGGTGGATTCATATTTTAAGAGGAATTTATTTGATATGATTATAAGGTTAAAATAAACTATGATAGTAATAACGGTTTTAGGCTTGACTGCACTTGCTATGCTAATATAATGAAAAAATCGGACAAAATGCGATCATCAGCATCATTATCTCTTTACTGTTTAGTTCTGTGACAAAATATGTTGCTTAATTTTTGACACAATTACATCGAAATTTGTGGCCTTTGATGACAAGGCAAGTTGGATGCTCTCTTGAGAGTCCTATCAGTTTCACAGCTTTGTTTTTATGTTACTATAGTTGACAATAATTTTTGACTAAAGCTACAACGTTTTGACGGTATCCTCGTGTGCAATGTTGAAAGACTTTGTAGCATTTTACCCTTAACATCTGTCATATCTGCTTTGTTTATAAATTAACACGTGCCTAAATATTGGATTGAAGTTCAAGACGTGCCTCTGCCATCCCATGGGGTTCATCTGGTACATCCGCAATGTCACATCGTAAGAGATTTACTATCCCACTGAAATGATGCGCATCAATAACTGGGAAATAGACAGTGAGCCACTCTTTGAGCTTGGTAAGATGTCTAATAACTAAATTCTTGATAGAGTCAAAAGTTATTTTTACACAATCTTCCAAGTACAAGGCCAACTTTGAAAAGAACACTTAACTTGTTTTATTCTGCTTTTTTTTGTTCCAATATAAAAGCTTAAATCCAAATGCTGCAATCTTTTCTCTGAATGAGTTTATACAAATATTTTCTCTCCAATTCTTTATTCAACGCAGGCACGTGCAAAAAATAGCTAAGTATGCAAAATTAGTGCTAGTTCGTAAACTGTTCTGCTAGACAATGTTTTATAAGAGCCAGAAATGTTTGAAGTTCAGCTTCCAGGGACAGATGTAGAACTGTATATTCAGCCTCAACATCTTTTTATAAATCATGGAACAGTTGCGTTCGCAGAGCATGACCTTTGATGCCTTTAATGAAATTTACAATATGTATAACATCCCGTTTGATGACTTCCAGTTCAGGTTCCAAATGTTTCACAATCAGAATTTGAAGATGGATCTTGCAGTGGTTAACTTCAATTTTGGGATTCCTCTCTCTCGCGAAAGCCGAAGAATCACATAGCGCATTTTATATTTTTAGAACAAAAAATTTTAATCGCTTACCTTTAATAATTTAAAAACTTAAATCAGAAATAAAAAAAAAGTATTTAAGGCTCTACAAAAAAAAAATGTTTCGAGTGTTTTCTTGAGTTTAAAGGATTTTTTTTAACTTAAAAAGGTTTTTTTTTTTAAATCTGACTTGGAATCTCGAACAAAATGGAGCCGTAAATCACAGGAGATGGGTGAAATACACAAAGTCTTATTTCGTACAAATCGTAAAATTTTTAAAAGTGTAATTTTATTTAAACAAAAAAATGATTTAATGTTAATGTAGATGTTATAATAATTATAAGGTAATTTAAAGTTATTTGTTTTTAATGACTCGAAATATAAAATGCGCAAAAATAAGGGATTTCGCCGATCCCTGGAATAGAGCATAAAAATGTATTTTTTAATTATTTTTATTATTTAATATAAAAGGATCGTGTTTATTTCAGTTGGTGAACTAAATACCGTCTGCTTTTTCCTACCCTGAAAAATGTATGAGTACTATTAACAAGTATTAGCCACTAGCAAGTAAGTGTTTTATTTGAAATAATAATAATCATAGTAATAATAATCATAATAATAAATATAATTAAAAGTGCACTGGAAGTATTTTTTAAAATATTTTTTTTAATACCAAACACAGAGATAAATAATTTTTCTCTAATCGTTCATTTTGTTTCTAATATTATAAACACAAAACAAACCAGTGAGCCATTTTGGACGACGTGTGAACGGGATGCCAGCGTCGTATCAAACAGTTTTCCGACACGGTCTACCTGGGCCGCCTTACACCTGTGCCCACTCAACCTTGACGGAACTCAAGGAGGCACGCGCCAAGCAAGACGATAGAGCCCCGTGTTGCTAAAACAATGTGATCACGTGACGGTTATAAATAAATGAAGAGTCCCTTAACTCTAAATATTGCATCCTCTCTCTCCCTTTCTCTTCCCCCTCTCTGTCCCCATTCTCTCCCTACTCTCTATCTCTCTCTTTCTCACTCTCTCTCTCTCTCTCTCTCTCTCTCTTTCTCTCCCCTACGTCTCACAAAAAGGGATTTACTTGATGACATAATAAATAATACCAATTTATTTTCAAATACGAAGCTTGGTTGGTGGAATCCGACAGATTACAAAAGGGCTCAAATTCTGGCAATTAACCAGTGGTTATGCAATCAAACTTATCACTCTCACTATTCAATGATCATACATTTAAACAAGCACAAAATTATTTTTATTTTTTTTTACAACTTTCAACAATGAAAGCTTTTACCAATCTCCAACTCTAAGAAATAATCATTTATTTATTTCTTTATTTCTTTGTTTATTTCTTATTATTTTCCCAATCAGAGTCTTGGAGTATAACCTCTGAACCCGCATAACGTTTTCTTTGCACACCTTCGGCATTTTGCTGTTCAATTATTATTTTTTTTTCATTTATATAGATCTATGTTCAGAAATCTTCCTTTATAGTAGACATATTTTTTATTAAATCTTTTACCCGAGTTCTAAGGAAAAATAAAAATTATACCAATAATAAAATTAAATTTCGCACATTTAAAATAAAAATATATTTTATTAGACATTAAATATTTATGTGTCCATGTTACAGTGTAAATATTGTTCAACATTTTTTTTAAAATCATTAACAATCTATTTATATAATATAATTCACCAGAATAAGATCACGAACGAGTAGTGTTCAAATAAGATTAACGATTAATTTTTTTTAACGATTAATCGACCCATCACTTACAAATAATTGTACGTCAAAAAGTAAAAAAAAAAATAATATATATTAAAAAAATAGCGGCCGATAAATAATCAATTTCCTGAAGATTACACTAACATTTTGGTTTTAAATTATTGACTGGCGGGAGTGTTCAAAATGTTGATAAGGTTTCCCTACCATGGTTCTAACACTTTGCCTACTTTATCAAACCAAATGTTAAGCGTATTAAGCTAATGGCGTTAATGGAGTTTGACTCAGACACAGAAATGACGACAGTTCTTCTGATTAATTACTGCGTTACAAAATGGAGATGAAAGTTCCTGAATCCATCAACCCTCTACAATGGTGGAAACTTAATGAACACCGATATCGAATAATGTCATTCTTTGCCAAGACCGTTTTGTGCATACCCGTTACCTCAGCTCCATGTGAATGATAGTTCAGCTCGGCTGGTTATATTGTCAATTAGACCCGCTCATCACTTCAACCAATTAATGTCAACACACTTGTATTTTTGCGGATTTTGTGAGAAGTCGATATATAAAGGAGACATTCCAGTGTTATTTAAATTTTCAACAAGAACGTTAAATAAGTGTTTTTATTACATCATAAATTTTAATTTTTGGCTTTAATCGAAATTAACGTTTAATTAATCGTTAATTTTTTTAAGGTTAACAATTAATTTTAAATTAATCGTTAACAGCCCTAGTATTTATCCATTGCTGTGTTATTAGTACAATTTTGCGGCGCCCCCTGAAATTCTCCTGCCCCCCCCCCCCCACGCAGACAAAGCTAAATCCTCCACTGGAGATACTCCAACATTTATGACGCACCCACGACTGTCTGAAAATGTTTTCAAGAGAGATTGTTACCTCAACCCTGGCTGACATGGCCAAATGCTACCAATCAAACTTTATCTACATCCATGGCTGACGTGACCCAATGCAATCAAATCCCTAGCTACGCCACTGCTGCGTTAAAAAAATATTTGAACGAAAAAGATATACTAAATATTAAACGGTTTTAACTAAACGAAAATATAAAATGACATATGAATCACATATATCGCTCCAATGAAGGTCAGATATCGTCAGGTATTCGTTGTACTCAGGTAAGAGAGACAGGGCACCAGTACAAACTTGGGACCAAGGTATTCGTTGCACTCAGGTAAGAGAGACAGGGCACCAGTACAAACTTGGGACCAAGGTATTCGTTGCACTCAGGTAAGAGAGACAGGGCACCAGTACAAACTTGGGACCAAGGTATTCGTTGCACTCAGGT
>MUZC01004662.1:557723-584402 GCA_002072015.1 Radix auricularia | reverse complement strand
GGGGGGGGGGGGGGGGGGAACATTTGTTTAAATGCAGACACAAAAATAATGTTGCCAACAATATAATAGTTATAGATTGTTTAACTCTACGCAATTTTATCTTGTGCCTCATGTTCCCCAGCATCTAGTCTAACATTGCGATGAGAAGTTCTACAAGGTTTCATCTTCACGGACCTCAACTTTTACCTGTTCCTTTACATCTAGTCTAACATTGCGATGAGCAGTTCTACAAGTCTTCATCTTCACGGACCTCAACTTTTTACAGGAGTAATTATGATCATAGCATTGATTGTCGGCCCTAATTAAACAAAAGGAGAAGGAGAACTCATACAATAGAGTACGTTGAATTAATCTAAATTTAAACCGCTAACCATTATAACCGCTAAATACTACGTCTCCCCGTTTAAAAAAAAAAATCAAAACACTTTTTACATTCCGCGTCAAGTCTACGATCCCAACCCCACGAGCCATGAATATGATAAAATTGGAAATTATTTACCGACGATATTGAAACAAGAAGTGTGAGCCAGACCATTGTCTATTGGCACGACCCGAGCAACATTTCAGACTAACACATTTCTGAACGGTGCGGAACCCAAAAATAAGGTCTTGAAAATGAAGGGATCAATAAAGTGTTGTGCTCGCAAGAGGGCGTGACTGTAGGAGGACTTGTTATGATGGACGTCTGCTTCGAGGACCACGTGAGGTCCGTATTGAAAAGTTCTGTAATTTTTTTTTTTGCTTTCAACTCCGTGCCCGCCCTCGTGTTTGAGATCAATTGACTGAAACACAGTTTCAGCAACTCGTCCGTATATAAGCGAAATGATCCTACTTCATGGGGAGACAATCTGAACAGAAACTGTGTGAGCAAGTTGTGTGGCTGTGAAGTAATTATGGCCGAACTTAAAATTGGCAATGATTTGAAACTGGGTTTAGAATTTTAGCAGCTGATTTCAGTCGATCAATTGTCGTCATCTCTAAGTCAAGAAATATTTGTAATTAAAGGTAAGTTTTGCTCAGTTCTGTGTATTGGAAAAATTGATACATGTAGTAGAAAGTGTCTTGTCTGTGAGATGAGTAGAAATGATATAAAACTTTGAATGCACATACAATTGACGTATATACTCGTTATAAAGCCGAGCTTTTTGGGACAAAAGTTGGGGGTCGGCTAATGAGCAGGTCAAAGGTAATTTCTGCGCGTGGATTGAATATCGGTGTTGTTATTGTAGATCATCAAGATCCTTTTTCTACATTCTAGAAGATTCGACTGCTCTAACGGGAGCAAATAAAATATTATTCAACATCTGCAATTACCTATTTTGAATAATTTTATTTATTTTTCTGAATGTTTCAATAAAAAAAATTGTTGTCAACAACGAATTTTTATGTACGCGCTTTTGCCATTGTTTTCCAAAGAATTTTTTTTTAAATACCGGTAACTCTTGCCTAACAAAGAACACAAAGACAATGACAGGCATTACAACGTAAACAATCATAATGACCTATTTCGCTTTTAGTTTTAAAAAATGTTTACCATTTTGTTTAGGCTGTCCTACAATTTTTGAGTGGTGGACTTGCGAGCGGGTTTATACACGTTTAATACTTTTTTTTCTTCCAAAAGAGAGAGTGTGTGTGGTAGGGGGGGGGGGGGGTCGGCTTATGAACGAACGGGCTATAGAACGAGTAAATACGCTAATCTGAATTATACTGTAAATGAACTAAATATTAATGATACAATAACTGAATGATAATATTATAAATAATAAATAAACTAGAAAAGGAATGATAAAATAACTGAACTAAAGATAAATGATTAAATATTTTATGTAATTTTCAAAAACAGTAGAAAAGAGATAATAATTTATAATCGAACTTAATAGGAAACATATAATAATCGAACTAAATAGCAAACATATAATAATCGAACTAATTATGAAACATATAATAATCGAACTCATTATGAAACATATAATAATCGAACTTATTATGAAACATATAATAATCGAACTAGGGCTGCGGAAATTACCGATTAATTTCTCGATTAATCGGTAAATTATTTTATCGATTAAAATTATTTTAACCAATAAAATAGTGATTAAAAATAAAAATTGTTTTTTTAAATGTTCGATTTATTAATAAATAATTAATAAATAATTATTTTTTTTTAAATGTGGAAGTACAAACTTCTCCGTTAACCTTGTAAATCTAGTGTAAACTTTAAAATAACCTTTTTATAAGGATAAGGATATTTTTTTTAAAAAAAACATTGTTTTTAATTATTTAACAATAACAATATTTAAATTGATAGACATTATTTTGAACTACTTATATTTAAATATATCTCCTAACAATATTATATCTTTTAAATTAAATTTAATTAAATACTTACTTCATTGACATTTTAAAAAAATGCCATCAAAGGGCACAAAATGTGAAGGAAAACAATCAAGTGAAAAAGTGGCTATGAGGTCTTAGAAGAAAAATCATAACTTTTGAACCACTTGAGATATAAAAAAAAATATCTTAACTTTTTGTTCATCATCAAACAATTTCTATATTGCTGAATTGCTTTTATATCTTAAAATTAATTTGAAATTTTCATTCAAGTGCCTAAATTTTAATACGTTATTTAACTTATTTTCATTGATAACTATGTGTTAAAAATAACACAACATTACTACACGCCTGTTTTTATTACTTCCCTTGAAATTTTCAGTTTAATGATGTCATACATATTTATTTTTAACTTTAACCAAATTATCGATTAATTAATCGGTAATTTTTCAAAAGTTAACGATTAAATTTAATTTAATCGATAACAGCCCTAAATCGAACTAATTATGAAACAAATAATAATTGAACTAATTATGAAACATATAATAATCGAACTAATTATGAAACATAATAATCGAACTAATTATGAAACATACAATAATCGAACTAATTATGAAACATACAATAATCGAACTAATTATGAAACATAAAATAATCGAACTAATTATGAAACATAATAATCGAACTAAGTACGAGGACGTCGCTACAAAAATTTCCAGGTGGGGGGACACGTTTTTTTTAATTTTAACGGACAATGTAATGTAGGTTCAATTTTCAATTAAGTTCAAGTTAAGTATAAAATTATGGCCAAAAAAGTCTTAGAAATTAATAAGACTTACAAATTAGCGCTGTAATAGCTAAAATACAGCGCGCTCGACTGGCATACCGTTGGTAAATTGTTCGAATCCATGCGAAGGCAAAGATCTTTTCCCGGGGCCTAGGGCTTCCCTGAGTCACCCAGCTCAGAATGGGTACCTAACACTAATTAGGCGGCTGGGTAATGCGTGGAATCCTCATAGCCATGGTCTGTGAACGCTGCATCACTTGCCAACAGATCATCTGTCATGGTATGTGGACGCAATTATCTTCTACATAGAAGGAGCGTTTGTAAAGATAAGATTTAATAAATTAAAAAAGGTAAGTTTTCAAAAGAAAAATAAATTTTTGCTGTGAATTTATACGTGTATAAATCGAATGTAGGCTACTGTAATTGAATTATTGATTTTTTAAATTATTTCATTTATCTCTATGTATCACGTTAAATTTTGAGATATAGTGTCGTGGTTGGTATTCTGTTCAACAACCTTTCCTATCGCGCAATGAGGTGCGCATTACATTGACAATACTTTTTAAAAATTATATATTCACGATCGGTGCGCATTATATTAAACACGTTTTACGAGACATAACTAGAATTTTGTATTTTCGAATTGTTTTGCCCTGCGTGTTATAATGAAAATACTTATAGTTATGTCTCGTAGATAAAGGATTTATAGTCAAAATCTTGTGGGTTTTTTTTTTTTTACGTTTTTTTAAATGCATAATTCTAAATTAATATATATTATTTTAACATAAATATAAATAAATTTTGAAAATTTCAAGAGTTAATTAAAGGGCCAAACTAGATTTGAAATGTCAGATGTATTCATTTGACTTTCTTCTCATTATTGTAAGTTTGATACTCTGAAGCTTTTTAAAGAAACTTCCCATTGGAAAAATGTCATGTATTTATTGAGGTGTCTGGCCAGTCTGTTCGAGCTTTGAGCAACAACTTCTCCTGGACCATACCAGATATAGGGATCGGGTATTTTGCAAACATGTTAAGGACGTCTCAAGAATGTGCACAGGCCAAAAAATTACCGAAAAGGTTTATAGGGTTTTCTGGAAAATCAACGCCAAACAAACACGAAAAACATCAGTATTTTGACAATTTCTCGCCAACAATAACATCTATCGGGCCATCTACAAACGCCAAACGTTTGCTAATAATATATAGAACAATGTTGGAACATGAATATTTTTAAAATCTCTTTTCGTTTGACTCCCCTAATTTTAGCAGATTTTTTAAAACAATTGTTTTGTTTACCTTCAAAATTATTGATTTGAAATGACTTTTAATGTAATCTAGAATGATAGTTAAAGGGGTTTTCCCTGCTTTGTGAATGATTATGTTAGATTGTTGCGTGGTGCGCATTATATTGACACATTCTTGGTGTGATGAGGCGTTTAGGGACATGACGTCATTTTGTGCTTAGTATCAGAATTTCTTATTTGAATCGACTTTTAATGTAATCAAGAATGATTTCCCTTGACTAAAAAATCGGAAATTCCTTGTTGGAAATTGCGTTTAAATACTCGTTCAAATTTTAATTGCGTGTTTTAAATATATTCCCGATCTGTAAATGTTTATTTTAATTTGTTTTTCGATCAACTAAACGTTTGGTAATAAACATGCGATCTAAAGTATCTTATCTTATCTGTTACAGACGCTATTTCAATATAGAAGAAGTAACTGTTCCTAGCATTTAAACATTTGGCCTGATTATTGTCTGCAATGATTACTCTGAAACCAGTACTAAATTACGTCAGCATAAAATATAAATGTATTTTTTAAAATATTTATTATTTTCAGATGGACCCAATCACTGACATCATGATGTTGAGACCTTGGCTGCACCGTCCGTTTGTGGCGACGCAACATCTCACGTTTGAAACAACGAGACCCGTTGTTCCCAGTCGATCTTACCACCATTTTCTTCACGACCCCGTCCGACCGCATCCTCTCCTACAACACCACCACCTTCAAAGGGAGACGGGCCAAGGGATCGCACGCAATTACGTCCTCAAGCCGATAGCCATTCGTCTATCTGATGTTTACTCTGCGGTCCCGCTAGCCTTGAGCCTGCGTGAGCGAAGTGCTAATCCCGACTTCGGGCTAGAAAGACTGAGAGGTGACAAATGCACTCAGTTTGATCTTGGTGCTGAGCGGTGCCATGGGATGTCACCCACGGGTTACGAGAACAGCAGGGAGCTTTTCCCGTGCACCCAGAGCGGATCAACCACTGGCAGAATGGACGAGATTTTTAGAGAATTCCTAAACATGCGCCTCAGATTCTTGCACACCAAAGACGAGTGTGTTGGTGCTGGCAAAGGTTTTGCTTCCCCTATCAGATCTGATGGCCTCATAGCTCCTACTGAGTGTGCACCGAGTCGCCACTGTGACGGTGATTTTTTTTCCAAACGCGACAAACAAATCGGAAGCTCACGAAGTCACGTGTCATTAAATCGGCCAATCCCTGAAGAGAATAACTTAGTCGCACGCCTACTCAAAGCCACCGCGCAACCTCCACCAGAGTTCTCCCAAAAGTTAAGCTCGGGGGAGGGGCGAAAATCAAACAAGCGATTTCTTACACCCGTTACAAACATAAACAAAGTGAGAAACAAACGCAAGCCGATATTGGGAGGTCGTCCTTTAGACAATACAAACAAGAAACCACGGGAACATCTAGAACCGTCTTCCTCGACTTATCACATCGACTCCTCTCATGTCTATCGAGAACATGGAGTGAGTCAAAACACGGTATCTGAGACTGGGGAACATCTTGCAATCGTAGATCACACAATTTTAGACAATAAAAACACTCTCAAAGAAGTCACGTGTACCGCCGCTACTAAACAAGAAGGGAACGACGAAAGAGGAAAATTTCACTCGTCAAAAAGTGTCAAGGCGCTACGGTTGATCTCCTCAGTGAAACGCTTGTCGGCGGACAGAAAAGCGTTCAAATGCCATCAGTGCCGCTATGTCACTGACCGGAAGAACAACTTGAAGCGTCACGTGATCACCATGCACCAGGTCAGCGCCAAGACTCTGGAGTGCTGCGGCGTCAGCTTCCAGAGCAAGGCGTCGCTGCGTGACCACAACGCCGTGTTCCACAGGTCCGGCTACCGGTGCCAGATCTGCTCCAGGAACTTCTGCAGGAAGGCCCTGCTCCGGCGGCACCTGACCGTGCACAGCGGTCAGAAAGACTTCTTCTGCGACATGTGCGGTTACGCCACCAGCCACAAGAGCAACTTGGAGCGGCACCAGAAGGTGCACAACAAAAAGGAGGTCACGAGTCTCGTGGCTCAGCAGGACTTCTTTCAGAAACGCATGAGAACAAAGTCTAGTCCTAAAAGTCCTGATGTGTGTTCGGACTCCACGTTCGGACCTCACTACAAAAATACGCCGGTCAAGATTACAACGGACGCTTCATCCGTGAAGGAATATTGGAAAACAGGGGAAACTATTCTGAAGAGTTCCCATGAAACCAGCCCGACCTCGGTGTATTTACAAAATGAAAGATTGGTTGTAGGTGAAAATTCTCAAACTAATTTTATAGACACAACAACAGGACGCGTGTTATAAAAAGTTGTGTGTTGAATGAGACATTCAACCAGGAAGGATATCAATGTGGACGTTAGAAATCGAAATCCGTTCAGCTGAGACATTGTGTTGTAACTCATCGACGAGGTCCATGTATACTCGGGAAAACAGCTGAATATTACAAAGACATGCCGAGAACCAGGCGAAGACTTATAAACTAAACAAAAACATTCCATAAACTATAAACAATGGCGTATCATTAACTTACCAAGAGGCATATAATAAACCAAGCACATATTGATTAATAACGACGTATCGCAAAAAACAAAACAAATTCAAATCAAACGAAACAAAGACAAATCAAACGAAACAAAGACAAATCAAACGAAACAAAGACAAATCAAACGAAACAAAGACAAAACAAACGAAACAAAGACATTACAACTTAAGTTAAGGCTTTGTTCTCCTACTTATAACTTTGACTTTTCTGGTTTAAAAAAAAATATTTTGATTTATAAAATCGCAGAATGCAAATTTTTTAGCCAGCGATTGTTATATTAAATGTAAAAGGCACACGAACACATATACGTAAAGTTTGAAACGTCTAAATAAACTTGTTATTGTTAACAACTATCAGTTTGTGTCTGTCAAGCTTTTGTTTACACAGATTAAAGAGAATTCAATCTAGTTGGGGTAAGGGCCGCGACTCACTAATTTTTTGGATCTCTGACCTCAGACATTCTCTCTAATTCGGGGGTGGGTGCCCAATGTCCGGCCCACGGGCCTGATGCGATCCACGTTAAAACTTTAACTGCCCCGCGGCCTCATATTAAATAATAAATTAGCTCATGGATATTATGTTACAAATATATTATATTTATAAGACAAGTCAAAACTAAGTGCTTTTTTAACACAAAATACGATGACGTTAAAAATGGCAAACATCGATGACATTTTATTGTTTGCTAACGTTGGTATTGATTACCAATAGCAGATGAAGTATTTTGTATGAATTTTGATGATGTTCAATGGCAAAAAATCATTGAGTTAATATTATTTATTTGTGACAACTTGAAAAGATAATAAATATGGCATCAGTGTACTTGAAATTTTAATTCATTTTATTTGCATCAAAATTTTTGACATAAAATTGTGTGCTCTAGATATATTCTAGATCTAATTATATTTCAACACTTTTTTTAAAAAAATTGTGTGAGTAAAAAAAATATAAAATAAATATAATAAATCTATATTTTGGCCACTGTTAATCCAATTATAGTTATTTCTGATGAAGAAATAAGATATTTTAAGTCTGGAAAGACGATGTTGTAGAGTCCAATTTTTCGTCACCCAAAAAATATTTATTTCTTCTTCTTTTTTTTTTAAAATGAAAAGCCTGTAACACAGACTTCTTAAAGTATGTTTTTTTTTTTTTTTGTTATCTTAATCTGGCCTTGACATATTTTTCCTTCAAGGAATACGAACGAAACCTCTTGTCGAGAATGTGTGCCCCCCTTGATCTTGTTGATTTCAGAGGTAAGCCATCTCAAGGTCGCGTGATCAGGTATTTCTTGTGTTCCCCTTCCCACGCTTGCCTGGAGGGTGCCACTTGAGTGCCTGCCTAGTGACATTAGTTGGCAGTTTGAGGGTGATGGACATTAGTTATCTGAGGTCGTTTCTGCTCTACCAACTGTTGAAACAAATCCTCCTAGCTTTCAGCCAGCAAAAATATTATGAAATCTCCCCCTCCCCCTCTCTGACTTTTTGGTGGTATGTAATTAAGGCAAAAATCACTAAAATGTCTATATCATTACTTACTTTTATTTAGCTTGCCATTCTGTATGTCTTTCTGTTAGCGTCAAATCTTGAAACGTCACTCAGTTGATGTTGTTGTTGTGTGTGTGGTTGTTTTTTTTTTTTTTTTTTCATCATTGCTTGATTGGGCTGAAATTTGGCAGACTCCTGGTCCTGTATCTTCGGTTAAAATACAATATTCCTAAATTTCATGTGATCTTTTTTTTTCTCCAAATTAACTTTTTGTTAACTCTACAATTGTCTTAGGATAATCAAAGGAAAACAACAAAGACAGATTATTTAAAATTGTAGATTTCTTTGAGGAGTAAGATCCCATTACAAATTTTATTTATAAAATTGGGTGAAGACAGAAAGATTTAACATTTACATTTTTTTATATGTAAAAATTCAAAATTTGGTATATTTTTTTAAAAATTAGTTTAAACAGGATTTTTAACCACTTACTTTTATTCTAATATGCTAAAAACGAGAAAATAAATTATTCTCTCACACTCTACGGTTTACTTTCAATTTTTTCATGTATAAAAGGTAAAATCCTTCACGGATATTCGAGAAGGAAAAAAACAACAAAAAACAAAAACTATTTGTCTAGGTAGATTGGGTTTGAGTTTTGATTGCGTAATTTATATACAACGATGAGGCAAGTGGGTGAACTCCAAAGAAGAATAGAGTATTGTAGTAAAATTATTTAAATAATAAATACGTGTAAAATACACATATTTTAAAAGTTACAGTCTATTTTCATCGGAGATGAGAGCTCGATTCACATCAGCTCTGTAACTATTTATCGTGAAGTGAGTTTTACATAGATCAGTGCTTCTCAAACTTTTTAGCATGGCGGACCGGCAGGAATTTCTTCCATCGCTCCAGGGGCCGGTGCATTATTTAACCTGTGCTGGCGTGGTAGCGAAATGTTATTTAATTTAGTTGATAATTTATTTGTTTCATTGCATGTGCTAATTGCCGAAAAAAATGACATATTCTATAGGTTTAATATGAATGGTTACAAAGGGAGGATTATAATTTTATTTTTCTGTCCTTTCTTGATAACTTCTGCGGACCGGCACCGGTCCGCGGACTACCACTTTGAGAAGCACTGACGTAGCCCACAAGTTCCTGACAGTCAGACGGGTGAGTGAGTTGTGGAGTTTAATAAAAATTTAACCTGTATTTGAAAGAAGATTTCTAAACAAACACAACAAACAAAGAAAAGAATGTCATTGCCAGGTTGCGTCTATTTTAAAAATGCGATTTGTTGATATTCTATAAAGATTTCGGAAGTTAGTTAAAGAGTTAAGCATAACTGGACATAGAGGGAGACAACATGAGACCAGTCGGCCGATGGTATAACGTTGGGTAACGGGACTTGACTGGAGGGTAAACAAACATAAAGGGTTATGTGTCCTTGTTGCTTAAAAGAAATCATCATAAGACTAAATGTGGCAAGAAGGAGCTGTTTGTACTTTTTCCCTCTCTACAAATACAATAACTCTGAAATTGATATCTACAACTTTATCTAAATATTCATTCAAACATAAAATAGTTTTGTATTAGTGACAGCTTTCTTTAGGAATTCCCCACAATTCCTTGTTTACAGAGGTTATCACGCGCTCTTCAAAACTTGTTACATGATATTGAGTGGAATTTATTTTATGTATTTCCGATGTTAGTGCTAGTTAAGGTCGGGCCACACGTCAGTCTTTGCTCGCAATCATCAATCAAACGCACTATAAATGTTCATCTATATATTCCTTTCTTCAGATCATCTCTACACTCCTCTCTTCAGTTCTTTTCTGCACTCTTCTCTTCAGATCATCTCTACATTCTTCTCTTCAAATCATCTATTCGCTCCTCTCTTTAGTTCCTTTCTGCACTCATCTCTTCAGTCCATCTCTGCATCCTTATCTTTCCCACACCCACCCCCCGAAACTAGCCCTTATCTGCAGTCATTGCTTTACTTTCAGCATCTGTGTCGATATGTGGGTCAAGAAGCCATATCACTCGCCCACTGACGTCACACCCATGTTGAGATATCGCATCATTAAAACGTCAGGCGTATAACAAGTGGGTTGAGTACTGGAAGTAAAGAAAGAATCGAGTTCAAGAAAGTCGTGTTCGATAATGCAGAGATCGATTTTTGCTGTTTGACTAAGGGCTATCCGTAATATGACACAACGACCCAGATATCGACAGACCAACGAAGTCGGAGACACACATCTCAACACATCCATAGGCCCACACATCCGTAGTCCCACACATCCATAGTCCCACACATCCATAGTCACCTACATCCATAGTCACCTACATCCATAGTCACCTACATCCATAGTCCCACACATCCATAGTCCCACACATCCATAGTCCCACACATCCATAGTCCCATACATCCATAGTCCCACACATCCATAGTCCCATACATCCATAGTCCCACACATCCGTAGTCCCACACACCCATAGTCCCACTCATCCATAGTCCCATTCATCCATAGTCCCACACATCCATAGTCCCACTCATCCATAGTCTCAAAGACCCACATGTCCACTGACACTAATATTGATGAATCCATATAACCACATACCTTTCTTTCCACAGACAATAAAGGAACACTTTTCCTGTGTGTTACGACTCAGAGGCATGCATATTCTTTGGTGCCTCCTGGAGATGTCAGTTGCTATGACATCCCTAAGAGATCATATTAAAACTGTTTTTTGTTTCGCCAAGCCTTACAAACAGAATCCACCAATCAAATTTCTGGTAACACAATGAACTAAGGAATGTACATTCTCTTTTCGATCGAGCCGTTAGGCTCTTAAGGCCCTGTTCAATCTATCGAAAGCGAGCCTCATCAAGCGGGCAACGCCTTAGAGGTAGTACTCTGCAGGTACCGCAAATTCACCTCGTAAGCCCCCATCCAGTTCGGGGCAACATTCTAGTACATGGGCCACCTTCTCTTCGGGTTAGTCACACAATCGTCAGGCCAGTTCCCTTCTGTTGTCAAACTTATACAATTAGCTTCAACCGTGTTATGAGTGTCTGATTACTACGTTCAAGTCTCCACCAGTGGTCGCTCTTACTCGGTCGCGGCATTCTCTGGTATACCTTCCTGGCCGTATTCCCATTTGCCCAGCCCTCAAGCCATTTGTCACGGAAATGGTCTTTTAGCCACGACCTGGCCCCCAGCTGGGTCATGGGCTTTTCGGGTTGGGGCTGGGCTGTTCCTGCCTTCGCTAGTGTGTCGACCCTGTCTGATTGGGTCGTACCAGTGTCCAGCGATACACTGTAGGACTACTCTGCCGCCACGTGCCAGGACTTCACCTAATATATCCAAAATGACACTGACCGTCTTGGACTCCAGAGAGGATCGACCCACGGTCTCGAGCGAAAACCGAGAGTCGGTGAAGACCACGACGGTCGGGAATGCCTTTCTCTTTGCTAGACGTCAGCGTACTTCCTTCAAACCCCTGTGTATCGCTTCCAGTTCGGCGTCATGACTACTGTTAGCGGATCCACACGGCCCTGACAGTTCGATGCTGTCGGGTCCTGGTTGGGGGGTATTGAATTAGTACACCGTATCCACTTCTGCCATTTCTGAAACGTGAGCCGTCTGTAAAGACTTTTACCACACTGTCGCCATAGGCTTCTATCGTAAAGGCCTGGACCGGGAGGCTGTAGTCAATAGCTATTCTCACACTACCGAGATAGTGAGCTCTCAGTAGCCTTGCGTCTGCACCCCAACTAGTGCTAGCTAGCTTCTTCACCAGGGACAATTTAGCTGTGGTTTTGGCGCATAATTCACGCACATTGTTATGCATCTGGAGTTTCTGGTCCAGTTTTATTCCCAAGTAAGTTGGCGTCCGATCCCAATTTAACCTCTTTCCTCTGATCTGAAGCACCACCTCATGCTTCAGTGCATTCCGTCCATTACTGAAAATGGAGTGGACCGTCTTTTCCGTATTGACTGCTAGGCGCCAACGGTTGGCGTAATCTTCAATACGATTCAGATCATTCTGCAGTCGGTTCTGCAGTGTTGCAACGTCTTTTCCTGAACTCCATATCACCAGATCGTCCCTAAACATGGCATTCTGTGACCCGAGAATGCCTTGTAGGTCGTGGACGTAGGCTAGGAATAATGTACAGCTAAGCGCTGACCCCTGTGGGAGTCCGTCTTCCAGTCGTGCCTCGCTGGATAGCGCTTCACTTAGCCGCGTTTTGATCGTTCAATGAATTAAAGGTGGCTAACCAACTTGCTAATTCGATATATCCATCACGTGATCCTAATCGTGGAAATTGGAAAAATTTCTTAAGGGTCCAACTCGTTTAACCTAAATAACATGTTGGCTAAATGGAAGGCGTTATTGTTTAGCTAGACAATCGGCTTACACTTACATTCAGATTTAATCTTTGGCCCTAACTCTTTAGCATAAAATATGTATATTGTCTCCCTTGCTGCTAACTGTGATGGTATATCTGTCTTTGACCAAAGGCATTGGCCTTTGGGGCAAAGTCCACGTAGGCTCTCCGCAGATCAGTGAATTGGGACATATCACCACCAGACACTGATACACACTCAGCATGGCATTGACCTCACATTCGTGAAACAGGTGTCAGATGGGACACAACGAGAGCGCGTGTAGACTGTAGATATGAGCCTAAAGTGCATGTCACACAGTGCTGGTGTGATGATTTATCTAAAGAAAACATAAACAACGATGTTTGTTGAGAATGTTTTTTTTCAAACGTCCAGGGGCGTCTCTAGAATGAGATCAAATAAGTATACATTTAGAACATTAATTTAAATCATTACATTTTCAAGTTAAGAACATCGTGGGCAGATTTTTTTTAAAATTCAGTGTAATGAGATAGAAACAGATAAAATGTGAGTTGATGCTGAAAAGGTTCTTCTTTGTATCCATAATAGTGAGTTGAGAGATTTGAAAATAGTGAAAAAGAGCAAATTATTTAATTTTTAGTTCACAACGAGAACAAAATGTCTGGCAACCGCATTACTTGTGCATATAAGTGTGCCACTGGAATACTATCAATGTAAATATATATATATATATATATATAAAGTTGGATCGTTGAAGAAATATTGATTGTCGTTTAACTCCATGCTTCTTTTGTTGAGCTAGTTATAACAGATCAAGTAAATAGTCAAATGAGCCAGTCGGGAATGGGGTTATGACAGCTGCACGTTTTCTTCTTGTCCTTTTCTTGATGATTTGAAAACATTGTCTCTGGGTAAAAAATATTAGATAGATCAGTTTTGCTGCAGCGCACAAGTTTCTCTGCACTAGTCAGAGTCATGAATCTTGTTTTGGGATGAATTTATGGTCCAAGAAATGTATAATTAAACATTACTGCCATAATATCGGAATACAAGATCATAAAAATTAGGGGTTCTAAAAATATAATAACGGGGTACCTTTTGTTTTTCCATTTCTCTCTCTCTCTCTCTCATTCTCTCACTCTCTATCTTTCTCTCTCTCTCTCTCTCTCTCTCTCTCTCTCTCTCTCTCTCTCTCTCTTTATTATTACTATTATTATTTTCGCCTTGTGCCAAATAAAAAAATTGATACAGAATCTCGACCTAGGCAAAACGTTATCCTTTTTGTAAATATATACGATTATTTGTCATTCTTTAATGCTCTTATAATTTTAACATGATTTCTAATTCGACAAAATTTATTTGAAATGTAGAAAATACTCTAACGTGTTTGAAAGTATGTTTACAAGTTCAAAGTTAAAAATAAGTACTCAAACAATTCCGTTAATTAGTTTTCATAATGTTTTTAATGGATGACTTTTATTTATTTAACTAATTTAAATATATTTTGATATTGTGACAATGTTTAATAATATTAAAGTTCGTAGAAATACGACGGAGGGTTGGATTTAATATTGTAGCAGGCTGGAAATGGCCCACGCGCCGTAGGTTGACCTACACTATCATGTAAATATTGATCTAAACTTCTTGAAACTACTCCATCAATAGATTTACAGTAAAACAGTTTACGCTATCACGAACTTCTGTTGTTCAAGATCATTGCACATTTTGGTTCTCATTCACTAAATATTGACAACATTGTCGCCACGCATGCGCAGCGTGACATCAACAAATCAACGTGGGCTGTCACCTTGACCTTGACCTATATAATTTTTTATGGCTGATAACTTTCACAAACCCGGTGATGTATTGGTCAGATGATGGCACAAAACAAAAACAACATGATGAAATTGTATTGAACCTTTGAAAGACTCGTGGAATTTGCGCTAAAAGTTATGCGTTAGAAGAGAAACAAGATTTACCTTCCATTACGGTCTTTACCATACTTTTGGAAAATAATGATCTTTTATTAACACTCCTTTACCATTTTTTT
This sequence comes from Radix auricularia, assembly GCA_002072015.1. Taxonomy (NCBI): domain Eukaryota; kingdom Metazoa; phylum Mollusca; class Gastropoda; family Lymnaeidae; genus Radix; species Radix auricularia. Next base: position 569,509 of record MUZC01004662.1, on the reverse strand, counting down.
CCCCAGCTTTCCCAAAAATAGGAATCAAGAAAACAAATAATTTATCAATACAAGATCAACCTTTGATCAAACAGAATTCAACTGGTCAAAATTAATCAGGCGTTGTTGTGTCTGGTCATTCATGTCGTTTATTCTTTACATACATTCTTTAAAGTGGTTTAAAGTCTCAAGAAATACTAAAATGCAATGAATACATTAACGGTTACACACTAAAAATACAATTAATACTAATACATTAACGGTTACACACAAAACACGAATTTTATAGAACAGACCTCTGTGGGTCAAGGTTGAACTTTCAGAAACATTAGCTCAGAGCTTGAACTGGAAGGCGTTTCTCTATGATTGAAAATACAATGACGTATTGTCCTCAAGAATTCTCTGTGGCATATCAAAAACAGCAAATAGACAGCATACAGTCAACAAACATACAACAGGCAGACAGACAGAAGGCTGAAGATTCAAGAATCATTTGTGGCTCATCCAACAGCAAACGAGACTTTACACAACATTGTGGACATGGGGTCCATTAGTTGGCATCCTTACCAGTAACTGGTGCATGTGATGCCCCCCCCCCCACTGCAGCGTAGTTTCTTTTCGTCCTTTCCTACATGTCGACCACCACTGATGTCCTACATGTTCATCACCACTGATGTCCTACATGTCCACCACTACTGATGTCCTACATGTCCAACACTACTGATGTCCTACATGTCCAACACTACTGATGTCCTCCATGTCCACCACTGATGTCCTACATGTCCACAACTACTGATGACCTACATGTCAACCACTACTGATGTCCTACATGTCGACCCCTACTGATGTCCTACATGTCCACCACTACTGATGTCCTACATGTCGACCACTACTGATGTCCTACATGTCCACCACTACTGATGTCCTACATGTCCACCACTACTGATGACCTACATGTCGACCACTACTGATGTCCTACATGTCTACCCCTACTGATGTCCTACATGTCCACCACTACTGATGTCCTACATGTCCACCACTACTGATGTCCTACATATCCACCACTACTGATGTCCTACATGTCCACCACTACTGATGACCTACATGTCGACCACTACTGATGTCCTACATGTCGACCCCTACTGATGTCCTACATGTCCACCACCACTGATGTCCTACATGTCCACCACCACTGATGTCCTACAGGTTGACCACTACTGATGTCCTACAAGTCGACCACTGCTGATGTCCTACATGTCCAACACTATTGATGTCCTACAGGTTTACCACAACTGATGTCCTACATATCCACCACCACTGATGTCCTAAATGTCCACCACCACTGATGTCCTACAGGTTGACCACTACTGATGTCCTACAAGTCGACCACTACTGATGTCCTACATGTCCATCACCACTGATGTCCTACAGGTTGACCACTACTGATGTCCTACAAGTCGACCACTACTGATATCCTACATGTCCACCACTATTGATGTCCTACAGGTTTACCACTACTGATGTCCTACATGTCGACCCCTACTGATGTCCTACATGTCGACCCCTACTGATGTCCTACATGTCCACCACTACTGATGTCCTACATGTCCACCTCTATTGATGTCCTACATGTCGACCCCTACTGATGTCCTACATGTCCACCACTACTGATGTCCTACAGTTTTACCACTACTGGTGTCCTACATGTCGACCCCTACTGATGTCCTACATGTCGACCCCTACTGATGTCCTACATGTCCACCACTATTGATGTCCTACAGGTTTACCACAACTGATGTCCTACATGTCCACCACCACTGATGTCCTACATGTCCACCACCACTGATGTCCTACAGGTTGACCACTACTGATGTCCTACAAGTCGACCACTACTGATGTCCTACATGTCCACCACAACTGATGTCCTACAGGTTGACCCCTACTGATGTCCTACATGTCGACTACTAATGATGTCCTACATGTCCACAACTACTGATGTCCTACAGATCCACCACTACTGATGTCCTAAATTTTGACCACTACTGATGTCCTACATGTCGACCACTACTGATGTCCTACATGTCGACCCCTACTGATGTCCTAAATGTCGACCACTTCTGATGTCCTACAGGTCGACCACTACTGATGTCCTACATGTTGACCACTCTACTGTCATCCTGACCTGCTTCGTGACATGCAGCACTGAGTCATTCTTACCGTTGGTCACAAGACTAGAATAACCTTCACCTTCTCATATCCCCCCCCCCACGGCCAACCTCTCTTTAATTGCTAGAAGTAAACTTTTTTTCTTTTATAAATAACTGCAATGGTTCTCTAACTCTCTAGCGTTAGTGAACTCTTTTTTTTTTCTTCTTAAAATAACTAATATTCAAGGCCTATGCCTAAATTAATTACGACCCCCTCCCCTTCTCCAACCTCAACTCTAATCGCAATGAATTAAACACAATTTTGGGCACATTATCGGTCGAAACCATCTGAGCAATACAATGTGTCAGATAATATAAGTCACTACTTTGAGACTCCCTGAAACGCCACAGCCTCTAGCCCGAATGTTGTAGTAATTGTTCTACCCCTGTGAGAGAGGTCTCGACTGTCACCTTCTATCTTTACTGCCGCAGGACTGGGCTGAGGGCTTGTCGATATGTCCAGCCGTGATGCCGGAGGTACACGGTAAGTGTCCGTTTATTTCTTTATTGCCCCTTCCCCCCCCCCACCTGAGCGGCGGCCGATAAGGGCAGTAGTAACCGTTGAGGGTTGTAGTCCACGTCTGCTACAGCACAAGGTCCGCAGCGTGCATTCGTCGGCATTCCAGGGGGTGTAACACATTAACATTCTTTGACTTCCGTTACTGAAACAGTTCGATGTACCGATAGACCAACAATAAGGATGGTTGTGAATGCTAATGAAGAACATTATACTAAATATAAAACTACTAACAATTTTTTTTCTTGGTGGAACTCTTTTTGTTGGATTTGATTTTAAATACTCAATGGACTTTTAAAGCAAGTTTCAATGTGGATTTAAAGCTTTTATCTCTTCCTGTTTTTAATTTGACAGTAATGCTGTACACTTTTAATATCTAAATGAGTTTTAGGCTAAAAATGTATAATAAAATTTGAGAATTATTGGGTTTTTTAAATACATTTTTTAAGACAGGACAATTAAAAGAGTGTTGATTGAGTCTAAGTCCTTTCTCCATCAAAGACGACAAGAAAAAGAAAATAGATTGAAAACATTGGAAAACTAGAGAGCTCAATGGTGAGAATGTAGCTCTCTCAATATTCAACGAATTTCTGAAGTAGTGTTCACTTAGAATGACTTTAAAGTCTGGGGAATGTGATCTGATGATTCTACAGATGTGTACACCTTAGAACTCTCCACTACTACATTGTCCATTCAGTATCAGGTATGTGAAATATATTTTGTCCACACATTGACCAACCAGTAGGCATATATCAATGTATGCTGGGGTGGGGTGGTTGTGGGGTTAAATTAGACGATACATCAGGAGTTTGCATGTCTGAGTTACATCAACAAAGTAACAGAATTAACTTGTGTTTATACAGTGTCATGAGTTCCCAGGCCAAGTCAAAGAGATATGGTGGAAACAGAGTCGCGAACACTAGAGTCTGGTGAAGTAAATGAGTACGGAGCACAGCTCATCAACTCATACTTCAACAGGCTGGACTACATTAGGGACTCAAACTGCCGGCATTGCAGCCTAGCCGCGCTGGCTATAAGTTCGGGCGGCGAGTGCGTCCTAAGCTCAGACAATGTTGTATGGCACCGCTCTGCAGATGAAGCAGGTTGTAGCCAACGTTTTAAGAGATTATTCCTAAGGTTTCAGAATATGAGACTAGACTAAACAGTTAAACACACAACTGCAGTTAATTGTCGAGTGGCCTTGGCGCTCGGCTGGCATACCGATGGTCACGGGTTCGAATTCATGTGGGGGCAAGGATTTGGTCCCGTGGCCTAGGACGTCCCTGAGTCCACCCAGCTCCGAATGGGTACTCACACTAGTTAGAAAAATAAAGGCGGCTGGGTTATGCGTGGAACTCTCATAGCCGTGGCCTGTGAACCCTGCATCACTTGCCAACAGACCGGAATGGTATGTGGACGTAATTATCTTCTGCATAGATAAGACACGAATTCATCCGCAAAAATTCTTTTGCTCTTGTTGTATTAGGTTAAAATCATTTTTCCCTCAACAGATTATTCATGTCAAAGAGAATTTTAAACTTCTATTTTTTAAAAGGTTATAAAGAATACCAAGACCTATGTGAAGATACTATAATCACTGATGGCACAAAACTGCTGTGACCCGTTGCCCAACTTTGAGTTATGGTACTCCCTGGACTACGTCAATGAGGATGTGGATGCACACCACAGAAATTACAGTGTCGGCGACCACGAACTTGTAGGAGACGCTCATATCATCGATACTCATTCAGCGGCGTACATCACGAGTAGTTTGCTGTGGGTGTATGCGGCGCCGTTTATTCTCGTAGTAGGTGGGTCAAATGCCTTATTATTTTTTAGTACTGTGGATATAAGCATGGAGTGAGAAAGGAGTCACTCGAAATGAAGTCAATGACCATTTTAATCTATACTTTATACCCAATGAGCAGGGGCGGATTAAGACTGCACGGGGCCCCGGGCTGCAATGAAACGGGGGCCCTATCCAGCCAGCATCCTTAAAATAAAATTATTGTTAATAGCTAATATAGGACTGTAACTAAATATTAATAATGAAAAAAAAAAAAAGAAGAACATGATGAAATAACTGTTTGAAGTGATTGTGGTATATTATAATTGAGTGTGAAAGGAAAAATTTTATCTACCACTGCTGGGAATCGAACCCCACACCGGTTGTATCACACGCTTGTACTCTCTCCACACGGCCAGCGGAGCTTGACTAACATGAGAAATTTTAAAAATATAAACTATACTTCATACTATGTTCTCTAAGTGAGACAATTAAATTACTTTTTATCGATTATTAACTCTATCAGTAGTATCCGGTCTGATTCACGATCAGTTGTATAGTTAATTTTTATAATTTTTTTTTATATTTTCAAGGGTTCGTGCAAACATTTGTACACTTTTATTATAAATATAAAAAGTTCGGGGGCCCCTAAACTGTCGGGGGCCCCTGCCTTTAGCCCGCTCAGACTCCCCCCCCCCTTTTTTCGCTATAGGTAGTACCCCAGTGTTTTAGCGTCTCTTGGGAACTGGAAGAATACGTGTGTCTGTAGCAGATCATACCTGGCGAGAAGTAGAAAAGCGTATATAGAGAGAGATACAGTAAGACAGGTGCGGCATGAGTCGGAGATTATCTTTTAAGAGTACATTTTGTAATCAATGCTTGCTCGCTCATGGAGCCCAATGAAATAGTGCTATCATCGGGGTATTTTCGTCTGTCTTAAGACCGAGCCTGGCAGCCTCATTGTTAGACTCTTTAACAAACTGACTGTGGGCATCAATTAAAATAAGGAGAGACAAAAAAAAAATGCGAGAGACTCCTTACAAGGTCAACGACCTTATTAATGTATAGCAAATTTATGTTTTACTCGAATCTTTGTGAGCACGTGAGTGTTCTTAATAAGTCGCTTAAGATTTAAGTGTTATCATACTCATATAGGACAATCAAAGTCAATCAATTTTTCATAGAAATGTTAAATTCATTTTTAGAAACTTGAAAGGAAAGATTTTGCGTTATAATTAATCCCCCTCCCCCATAACCCACCCCCAAACCAAAAGAATATATGTTCAAAATTGTTACATCATTATGGTGCCAAGAGAATTCAAATCTAATATAAATATAATCTACTTCTGCAGGGACGATCGGCAGTGTTTTGTCTCTTCTCGTCTTGTGTCGGAAGTCCATGAGGAGTCAGACAACAATGTTCTATCTAGCCGTGCTGGCTGTCACTGACCTCATGGTCTTATACACCGGACTCGTCAGGTCATTATCAAATTATGTATGTCAGAACGTGATGGCCCTGGTGTCCGTTCCGCGGTCACGTGATCTCTGGCTCCTATACACCTGGCTCCTCGTGCATTTTGATATTATTATTTTTTTTTTACAAAGAAACGATGGCTTTTCTGTCTAGGGGATCATGTCATCATATTGGGCCTCGGATAAAAGGATACCCCAAAAGTTGCAATTTTTAATAATTTTTTTCTTTAATTGGAAAGTTATTTTAATAACACGAAAAATCAAGGTTCCTTCCAAATTCAAATTAATTTTTTTTTTAATAAAAAAAGTTTTGAATAATTATTTATTTATTAAATTAATACTGTTGCCAAATGTTACTTTTCGAGTCAAAGAAAAGTAATCTGACTTTTTTTTCTATCTTATAACAGATTCTTTTAAAGATTCTAAATACATTCTAAGATAATATTATTCATGCTTTGAATAGGAAGCTGTTTGCAAAGATTTTTTTTTTTTAAACTTTCTTTGTTAGTACAGACTGTGGCTAGAACAAGCACACAACATTTACATGCGACTGTATTCAGACACAGCTTGTAAGCTGCACACATTTGTCGTTTATATCTCTCTGGATTGTTCTGGTAAGTAAAGAAAAAAATGATTTCTGTTTGTAAGGAGGTCAATAATGGCCAAGTAATAACTAACAAACATAATATCGACAGGTTGAGATTACACTATTAACGTTTTGGCCAACATGATCCAAATGATGGGAGGCACTACACAACATTGTCTAGGGCTCGCTCGCCATCCTAACTCACTCCCTTCCAGGCATGACGTTTTCAGGAGTAGGCTGCAATACCGGCAATAGGAGACCTTGTTGTTATGTAGCATTATTTAAACCATCGGAGACCTTGTGATTAGAGACACCAACGGTATAGAGCAAACAATAAATGTTTCTTGTTATATGCTCGTTTAAGGCAATAGTTCACTGCCCATGTGATAGCCCATTGCCCGTGCATTGTGTTTATAATCAAATCTCTGATCTGCCCTGTCCTCTAGCCTGGATCCTCGTCGCCGTGTCAGTTGACCGCTGCCTGTACGTGACCTGGCCACATCGCGCGAAGATCTGGTGCACAATACGGAACGCTCGCATCACGGTGACCGCCATCGCTGGGACCGTCTGCCTGGTCAACCTCCACTTCTTCTGGACCTACCAGCTGGAGGGGGACGAACACGACCGCATCTACAGCAACGGGAACAAGAAGTGCTACGCGGTGACCACCTCTCCTTTTACTGTCAGGTACTCAACAGCAAGAACAAAAACGTATAAAGTATCGTAGAAAGGCGATTTTAAAAATCGTACATAAAGGCATATGTGATGGTTTCCGTCACGTACCCACCACATACATATGATATTCGTGGGAATATAGGCATGATTTTAATTCACTTTTCTCTGTAGTTTTACAACGTTCATAAACTGTACGAGTACGAGCGATATGTCTCTACCTATTTTATTACACAAAAGAAGGCTAAATAACCAAACTAATGCGTTGGTCTCAACTTATCGATGCGGTGGCGCGACCAGGTATGGACTTGGGTGGTTGACATCTTATTTGATAAACTTGAAATAAAGAAAAGTTAAGTTTAAACTTGGATCTCACAAAGTTAGATTTCAAATATTTTAACTATGTCTTACCTGACAGTTAATACGTAAAATTGATGTGTTCCTTTTGAGACGAATTCTGTTGAGACTCATTCGATTCCAAAACATAAACTTTAATATTTTACATGTGGATTTAGTTTCTGAACTTGAGTTTTTGAAAGATTTTCGTGAAATTATATTAACGACACTCCCTTTCCTGATCAGAGAAGGCGCAGAAAGTGAATCCCATCCCCAGGGCGTATCTGTTGGAATTTGGACACACAGAAACTGTTGAAAAATGTCTTCCGGGAGGGAGAATCCTCTTATTGAGGTGGTGGATTTTTCCCATTTCAACCTGGTACCACTTCTGTGACTCCTTACTACAACCTTATGGGTTTAACCATTTCGGACATCGCAACTTAAACTCCAAAATAGTTTCCCACCGGTGTCAGGATTTTTAAAAACATCTTTTACATCTAATTGTTGAAATTTAAATTGAACTGTTGAATATAATGCGCCGATAGACTTATCCCCCGTCACATTTTACCACATGTTAAATTTGTTTCCACCTCTCCATCTTCAGATTTGTTGAGAACGTGTGGCCCTGGATAGACCTGTGCGTCTACTGTCTGTTCCCGTTTCTCTTCATGATGATCTCCAATGTCATCATCATCAAGCAGCTGGTCCGGTCGGAGAGGACCATGAAGTCGCACGCCAAACGTTTGTTCTTTAGACGGAGCCGTTCAAAGTCTGCACTCAAGACCCAGCGACAGGCCAGTGTTCAATCCAATGACGTCATTCTGGAGACACCAGCAGACGAGCCGGCGTCGGAGAAGTGTGCGAGGTCGTACATGATTTTAGGTTTTGCCGGTGGTTTAGGCACCGTCTCCGATGTATTGCAGCAGAGATCAGAGGACGCGCTACAGATTATTAACGGTGGGGGCGCGTTTTTAACTTCGACATCGGAGAGAAGTTTAGGCGCATGCGTCAGCTCTTCCAACACGGAAACACTTCCTTTAACTGAAGCCGTGTTTGTTACGACACATCCATATTATTGCATCACCGGAAGTCTTTTCCCCAGTCATCAAAAGACCTTCAGTCATGAGGCCATTCCTCTTGGCTTTCTTTGCGACCCAGACAGATCAGACGACTATGCTAATAATAATAATAACGATAATAATAATGATGTGGGAATGCCCTCAAATCATGACCGAGACATATCAAAAACGGTGTTAAAACCCGACAAAGATTCCGAAACGCTTAGAAATTTTCACAGCGCCTCATTTCGGGGATTGCGCCCAGAATTCAGCATTCCCGATTATCAGTTATTACCGGAGCACAAATCCACAATCTCGCCTTCTAGCGTCAGCGCTACTTTTGCTTTTGGTGGGGACGACGAATACATGCTGCTAGGAACAGAGCCACGCCCCGTGAAGGGTGGGATCCGTTCACTCATCAAACCGAGGAGATCTCACTCATGTAAAGTCCATCCCATGATGCGGGGTACAACTGACGACAATAAGCCAACCAACCATGAAACGTCCGCTGAGACGTCCCGACCAGATCTTTTGAGTGACACACATTTTAGCTGCTATACCAGCATAGACGGAAATATTCCCAACACTTGTCTTGAAGGAAGGATCCCGAAAGATGGCGGTGGGGGGAAACGCGGCGTGATTCAGGACTACGATGTTGGTCCCCCAGCTGAGATCCATGGCAGTCACACAACTATCACACAGCTGTCACACGAGTGTCACACGACTGGCGCTGACACTGAAGTCTGGAAAAGTGTCGTCCTGAAAGACGAAGAGACTTGCGCTAATACAAACGGTGTTGTGAGTGACGGGGCGTGTACTCGGACAGATAGCGAGGCCCCGCCCCCGCGTGAACCTTCTTCAAACCAACGCCGCGCATGTGCTGGTGCCGGAAGTGACCCCCAGCCCCCCACGTCATCGAGACGTAACACGTCAAATGTCAGCATGACGCTCGTGGTGGTGACCATGACCTTCTGGCTGCTCAATGCGCCAATCGTCATCTTCATCGTCGGCTACACCTACTGGGCGCAGGGAGCTGACCACCATGTCCACGCTCAGCTGTTCCTGGCCTGGGCGGTGGTCAACATTCTACAATACATCAACAACGCCATCCATTTGTTTCTCTACTGCTTGACCAGTCCGAGGTTCAGACAGGAGCTGATGACCATGGTCAAGAATCTCAGTGTTGGGGTTCAAAGGTTGAGAACACACGTCAGCAAGAAAGATCCATAACAAAATTGTTGAAATTCATTCAGGGAGAAACTTGGGGTTTTTTTTTTAGTGAGGATGCGAGCACTTGAGAGAAAATGGGGAAGAAATAAGAGAGAGACAGAAAGAGAGAGAGAGTAGAGAAAGGAGGAAATGGGTTAATTATGGTAAGAGAGAGATGGAGAAACAGGATAGAGACAAAAAAGAGAGACAGAGAGCGTGAGAAAGAGTAAATAGAGAGAATGTCAGAGTGAGAAAGAGAGAGGGAGACAGAGAGAAAGAGATATGGTTAGATAAGGTGAATGGGGTATGTATGTATGTTTGGGATCTGTCCGTCTACGAAAGACGATATATTTATCTTTATTATTTGCAGCTCTTGGTGTGGCTGAAGAGACCAATCATTGAGTGACAGTCTCTTCTGCATGTCACACACACGAATGTAGTGGGGCAGTGATGCCTCGCCTTCCTCCTCGCTCTTTTGATGGAGCTAAATGAACATGTTAATTCAATAGTTTAGCCATTACGTGACAGCGAAATAAAATGCCCGCATGTTTTACGTTGATTTATTCACAGTCGTGTATGGCTGCTGCAGTGTGGTCAGGGAAAATTAAATATGTTCATTGTCAACAAATGTTCATTGTAAACTAAGTTCAGAATATAGATTTTGTGAAGAAGGGATCGTTTTTGACTTAACTTATCGTTGTTTTATAAAATAAAATATTGATATTATTTACTCTTCTTCCATTTTAACTATTTTTTATACATGCCTGAAGACATGGGCGTCCCTGAGGGCAATGGTGCAATTGGGTGAAACATGCAGTTTACAGAAAAGTGATCATAAATTAATTTGATTAGGGATGCGTGTGTGTGGGGGGGCGCAGGGGTATGATCAAATGCACTGTATATTTCCAGTGACTTAGCTATGATGGGAGCGTGAGGGAGGACAAAATTCGAAAGATCCCCCGGGCCTCCACTTGAGGGAACACCCAAGTGAGTATCCAAATTATTAATTTTTTTAATATTACGCTATCGCCATGTATGTGGGGCCCCCTAAGAGGTTAAGCCCCCCTGGCCCCCAAACCCTTACAAATCCCTAGCTACGCCACTGGATATTTCTAAGCTGTACAAAGAGAAAGACATTAAGCTGCTGTGAGTTAGGGCATGGAAAGACCAATAATAATTAGGCCAGGGCCTTACGTGGGCTGTAGTGGTAAAAGTGATAATGATTGAAACTTTACTAAAGTTTTGCTCTGTGCTCACAATTGTGTGTATGAAATAAAAAGGCCACTTTTAAGGCTAATCGTTTATAATATGTGTCATTATAAAAGGAATGCTTCTACCGTGTTCATGTTACTTAATCTCCACTGTATATTTACGTTCTTCGTAAAGAAAAAAAAATTCTATATGTTTCTTGTGCAGGTGATTTAAGTCGTAGTCTTTAAATAAGTAAACTATGCAAACTGTGTGCGTCGGGAAAATATTCAAATTGAATAATAAAATTTAATAGGTCTCCAGTTTGGAAGTTGTTGATCGCTCATTGGAGCTAAAATCTTAGTACATCTTTAAAGAGTAATCCTCGTGGGAAGAGGGGAGGTGGGGTGTCACTTAACGAAAAATACTCTTTGAAGACATATTATTATTTATTAAAGTGGAAAAAAAGACAAACAAATTCATTATTGTTTTATGGACATCGTTTTTTTTAATTCTTGCTCGGCCATTGGCTATCAAGCGTGAGGCATGGCATGTAAACACATATTATAAAACAATGGTCATGGCATAGAGACACATGTAAAAAATAGTGTGCACGAATGAAACGTTTATATAACATTGAAATGCCAGGCCATTCTATACAGCACCTGCCAAGCAAACACGGATCAAACATAATGACAATGACGAAGATGTTATTGAAGAAACTAAGGCCATAAAGTAGTGATGGCGAACCTTTTTTTTTTTTTTTTTTTTTTTT
>MUZC01004662.1:544549-557307 GCA_002072015.1 Radix auricularia | reverse complement strand
GAGGCCCGGGGGGAATTTCGAATTAGGACTCCCTTCTCCCTCCTCTAGCTACGCCACTGTTTGTTTCTCGCCATCTACGTAAAATACCGGGTTGATGCGGGATATTGAGAACAGGCCACAAACACTAGTGCCACGACGCCCCCATACCTCAAATTTCTCCCTTATTTTGACTAAAATGCCCCTAAGTGCCACAATAACCACCTCCCATAGCTTCTATAACCCACTCCCACTGACTTTCGATCGGTTCCTATGTTCGTCTTAGAGAATTTCCTTCATTTCATATTTTGTTTTCTAAAAAATTTGCGGTTAGATACATGTTTTTATTTCATAAACATATACGCTCACGCCTAGTGATTGATGCTAGCAACACTGCTGTATAAATAACTGTAACCGAACTAATGTAGCCACAAAGTGTCATAGTGTCCAGTAAATCAGTGCTTCTCAAACTTTAGTGGCGGACCGGCAGGAATTTCTTCATAGCTCCAGGCACCGGTACGCTATTTTTTCTGTACTGGCGTGGTAGCAAAATGTGATTTTTTTTTTTTGTGCTTATTGCCGAAAAATTCACATTTTTATAGGGTTAGTATAATGGTTGCAAATTGAGGATTATAATTACCGTATATACTCGTCTATAGCCTGTTCGTTCATAAGCCGACCACCCTCTTTTGGAAAAGAATAGTATTAAAAGTATGTAGCCCGCTCGTAAGCTGACCCCCACCCCCACCCCAAATAATAGGACAACGTAAACAAAGTGGTACATTTTTTTAAAAAATAGTTCATTATGATTTTTTAAAAACTTTGTGCTAGTCTTACCTATCTTTGTCGTTCGGCTCTTTGCTAGGCATGGGTTACCGGTATTTTTTTTTCTTTTTCAAACAGGGGCGAAAGTGCGTACATTAACATTCGTTGTTGAAAACAAAATTTGTAAATCAATTTATTAAAACCTTTACAAAAATAAATAAAATGATTAAATAAGGTAAGTGCAGATGTTTAATTTTAATAATAGTTTATAGCTTCTGGTAGAGCTGTCGAATCTTTTAAAATGTAGACAAGGACCTTGACGATCTACAATAACAACACCGATATTCAATATACATGCAGAAATCATCTATGACTCGCTCGTAAGCCGACCCCCCCCCCCCACCTTTCCCCCTAGATTGTGTTTTTAAAAAGTCGGCTTTAAAACGAGTATATACGGTATAATTTTCTTTGCCTTCTTTGGTAACTTCTGCGGTCCGGCGGCGGAGGGCCCACAGACCGGCACCGGTCCACCGACAAACACTTTGAGAAGCACTGCAATAAATGATCAATACATGAACAGCCTAATTTATAATAACACTTGACTAAACAAAAAGCTACATGTGGTTTATTGTTTACTTCTTATTCTCTGAGTGATCTGTCTTTAACCTCTCTTAAGAGAGAAACGTGATATTATAGCATGACTCGATCTGAATCGATTTATTTCCCTATCAAATTATTCACCTTTTTTATACAAGATTCCCACTTCATCAATATGAGAAATGGCTCTAAATTCTATTTAAAAAAACTAGTCATGTTAGGTATTTTTAAAATATTTAGATCTACTTTTCTTTCACAGACGACGAATTTATTTATATTTTTTTTAACTGAGGAAATTGTTGAACAACGCAGCATGGAAATATTCTTCAAGCAAAATAGCGTGACACAAGCTGAATTTAAACAGTAATATCACAATAGAACCTCATCACATCAATATAAATTGTATAGTTACCCGATTGTGAGGCTGTTGAAAGCTCGGATCAGCCTAGTGGGGTAATAAATTTAAGTTTAATATGTTTTCGGGGTCCGTAAAAGTTTCTATAAAATAACTGAAATAAAATTCAATGACCGCTTCAGAAGAGCGTAGAAAGCTCAAGAACATTATAAAAATTAAAGTTAAAGATCATTAATCAGTTACTCAACTGCTATAACGCTACGCGTAATAACGGGAAAAAAAAAGAACTTGTCCTTTTTTCCGTTAAAAAAATAATATGCAATTTATGGCAAAATTTACAAATTTGAAAAATTTTAAAGGAATGATAAAATACTTTTATCATATTCCAGAAGATTTCTAGGACAGCTTAGAATTTGAAAACCCAGTAGGGCTCTTAGTCATGTGACTGACTAACCTTTCGATTCTCTGAGCTGTACATGGTACTTCTAAATAAATGTCCTTACATTACAGTTCATTACACTAAGCTATTTTTAAAAAGAAAATAATTCTGTATTCTCGCTACCAAATGAATATAAATCGTTTAAAAGAAAGTCAACGTTCATTGGAAGAGGTTGCATTATTGTTAAGTAAGATTCAATGTAAATGTGCACTTTGTTGTTACAAACCAAGATGCGCACAGATGTGGTGCATTGATTTAAAAAATATATTCATTTCCGAAACTTCTGAATATACAACGACCAAAAACAAAAAACTAGCATCTTTTCCTCTTGTCGAGGGAACATTTCATCCCACTCTCCAGAGAAAAGGACAAGAAATATGAGAAACAGATCTAATTTGTAATGGAACATAACAATAACATATGACAACCATGATGACACGTGTAATCGCATTCTAATAAACAAATCAATGGACACAGCATTTATAGAAATGTATATTACATAAATTTGGATAAAAACGTCATTGCACAGAATCCCAGGATCAGTTAAAAGTTTAGTTTAGATTTAGAGCTAAGCTCATATTTTCAATTCAGATCAAATGAGAATGACTTACAAACAGGCAGGCTGTTAAGTCAGTACATTTGGTATCAGTATTTCAAAAGTCAAAATTTCTCCGCCTAATTTGAGTTTCCCAAATCAGCAGCTCATAATCATATCATCTATTTCTTTAATATAGCAACAACAAACAAACAAACAAATTAACTGGGTCCAATTTGTGAATTGATCCAGGACGAAATTGAAGCCATTGCTCTGTTAGTTTGACTAAGTATGACTCCCGTTTGTTGTTTGTAGATCTAGGAATGGACATTTCATTGTCGGCGCATACCACCAGCAAGCCCCCACTGGTACTGTGCTCAATCCGGTACCAGGATGGACACGACTCCGTATATGTCATCTCACCCTCCGTGCCTGATCACATTATCTACTGGTTCTACATGAACCGTTTGGAATAGATTGCATTCAAACATATTAGTTGTTTTTTGTTTTTTTAATAAAACGTTTTACAACGTATTTCTATTTAAATACCCCCACCCCTGAACTTGAAAGAAAGAAGAAAAAAAAAAGCACACAATGAATTGGAATATTTTGTGATCGTCCGCCGTGATGTTGGCATCCCTCGTCGTGTTTACAATAGACAGGAACACTGTCCCTCTTGGTCTGTCACTTCCATCATCGGTTCTTTAGGCTTCAGTTCTATGTCTGAGAGCAGGCAGTTAAGGAGCATCATGGCACTAGAAGTCAAGAACTAACTAGAGTGAAACAAAAATTTGAAGGGAATGGGGAAGATTACCACTTGTAATATGAAAGCAAAGCATCGTTTTTGTTTTTTCATAAGCCGTAAACCCCATTCCCACCCCCACACACAGTTTCAGGAGTCTAAGTGTTTGCTTTATGATTCAAATAAACAAAATCTCAATATTCAATAAGGTTTATTTCCAGCTAAATTTTAAAGTTAAAGAAATTCTTTTTCTATGTTGAATTTTAATTTTCTTATTTATTTTGTCACGTTAAATAACGTGTTTTGACATTATAAATTACAAGGCCCACCTTTTTATTTACATCTTCATAAGGTTTATTTGAATTTTTTTAATGTCATCTGATGGTTCTACAACATTGTAAATAGTAATATCATGATAATGTTAAGCAGTGTCTCTACTTCCTATGAGAGCGCACAATAACTTTATTTTGACCAGTGTCAACAAATTTTCTCCCGTAGGCAAATAAGCTGTAGTTACAAGCCTCTAACTCTAACGTGAAGTTAATTTTCTCAATTTGCTCCAACCAAGACCAAAGTTGTTTAATTAAATTCTTTAATTCTGCAGAATCATCATGATACTCTTGTTTACTTTGATTAATCAGTTATAATGTATTTTTAATTGAAATTATAGACGTGTTGAATTATGATATGACGATTGAACTTTTATCATGCTAAGTCAAATTTCTATTAGAATTTGAAGACTTAATAATTTTGACCTTTGAATTAATTAATTTTTAAGTTCAAGTCAGTTTTTTAATTTTTCTTTTTTCCTCTTTTACTCGCCTTTAAATTTGTTTTAGCATAATTAATCGATCACCATCTGGGACGCCCTGGCTATAATATTATTTATAAATATGTTGTGATACACACGAGAAAAACAAAGATTGAGAAGCTTGTGATAAATTCTAGACTAAAAACCAAACGTGAAACACAACATGTAACATGATGTCTATATATGCCATGCAGTTCAATGAAAAGCCAACACAACACACTAAATAATCATCCCACCAAGCAAAACTCAACAAATCATTGAACAAAACTGAAAAACAAAACAAAAATAAAAGCTTTTAAAATAAACATCACTTTATTGAAATATACTTCAACATGTACTTAAAGTGTCTTTCAAGTACTCGTTTAGATCACACTAAGAGGCTAAAAGCACCACAATAATTAGATTAAATTAAAAAGACCATTTTACTGTACTACCCCATAGATATGTGGGATCATTACCAATTTTTTTAAAATAAAATCCTCTGTTAGAGCAAACCCATAACGCACCTATAATTTATATTCCTGTTTATCTTTGGTAAAACTGATGGATCATAAAACTTCAAATGACTTTATTTTAAAACATTAACCATGGCTATTAATAACAGTGGTTAATGTTCCAGTGATGCTAATTAATGATATTAATAGTAAACAAAATTGTTAGCTTTAAAGTTTTAGTTTATAGATTAAAATTAAAGTAAATATTTAATTTGAGGCTTCATTCAAATTTTCGATCTGAAGCTGGATTTTCCTAGCCAGAGGCCAAACAAGCGTTGACCAATTGTACTTAACTTTTAGAGGAAAAAAAAGACATTGTTAAAAATATAGAAAAAGTATTAGGTCATATGAAAATAGTTGGGTTGTTTTTTTTATTGTTATGATAAACATTTAAAATGTGAACTACTGTACATAGGTTAATAAATAAATCCCTCAAATGATACAATGCAAAATAAGTAACAACAGAGCAGATAGGTCAACATGTATTATAATACACTAATTTGGGGGTGGGGATTACAGACACAACAACAGTGCATTTCTCAGCCTTTCTCACCCAGAATGCATCATTAGTTTGTTGTGTTCAGCTTCAATGTAATACCCACCAACAGAATCATGTTAATTCTATATCATTTATCTAGAAAAAAACTTACATAACAAGACTAAAAGCGATTTAAGTTACTGGTTGGCTTGCAACCCATTAATGTAATAAGAAATAGTAGTAAAAATTCATTGTGCCTGGTGTGTGATGAATTTTTCCGCATTTTCAAGCACTGCAAGTTGGGAAACACTTCTGAAAAAATATGCCCATGCTAAAATCATGCTAGTAACATTTGCTTATGAGAAGTCAACAGATTTCTACAAAATGCAGTGTGTTAAGACACTTCACAATGAAAACACGGAAAAGATTATTTTATTAGTTTTATTATAATAATGGCCAACATTATTTTTTTTATTTGAAATGATTTTTACAGTCTTGTTCATTTTGGATAAGTTGGCTTGGGCTAGTAAGTTTTGTAAGATGTTAATGTCTTTAAAGACAATGATAAGCACATTCAAAATGGCCCGTTAATACAAGAATGTAATGCCAATACATGACATGGTCAAGATGGTCTTATTGCCATGTGTGCTAACACATTACCAAAATAGAATATATATTTTCAGATTGTTAAATTAAATATATTTTAATATGCACAAAAACTAAATTAAAAAACCAATAAATACTTCAGCCTTCTTTCTGCTACCTCTCAGCTGTACCAAAAAACATGTGTGTGCTTTTATAATACTAATAATTTTAAAAATGCACCCTCAAACATTTTATATACAAAGATTGTAATGTAGATAAACAGAAGAATAATTCATTTAACAGTTTTAAAAAACTCATTTGCTCCAAAACAAAAAACAACTTCAGTGAAAAAACATTATTTTAAAAATCTTTCCTTTAACACAGACATAATAACTTTGACAGTAAAAACAAACATCTTGAATAAATGATGTCATCTAAGCATGTTTTGTCCCTAATGAATCAAAAGTATAAGTCATAAGTGTACATATAACTAGAGTTTTTTTTAAAAATAGTTTTTAGCCCCATTTAGACAGTAAAGATTATAATGAAATTTTGAACAGAAAATTTACCTATTATTGGCTTTTATTTTGTTATTTAATATTAAAGTACATGGAAGAAAATTTAAAAATAACGTGTAAATAAATCCAGTTGACTGTGGCAAGAAAAACCATAAAATTTAATTAGCCATATTGATTACATACTCAATATATTGGAAATGAATTAACCACTGATAATCTACCTGTTTTTGGTTATATACAGCAACAAATATTGAAAAGGAAATAAAATGAACCATCTTAAATTCTATAACTATAATGTAAAAAAGTTTGTAAAAAGAATATGTATTTGAAAGCTGTTGTGATTGACTTTTGAATTTAGATTCTGGTCTTTTGCACCTGTGGTCACTAGGGTTACAGCACATTACACTTATTATGGGAAAACTCATGTGATTATATAGCATAAACCCACTGTATTAGACAAAAAAAAGAATCAAAGAACTGATTGAAACCACCTTAAGAAAAAAAGATTCCTCAGTTTCTAAAAGAGAAAACAATAACCTTGTTCACTGTCACTTGTAGAGATGAAATGATATTTGAATTGGTTGAGCCAACTTTTAAGTACTCGCCATTATTTAAATATAGAGTTCAACTTTTTCAAAAATTCTATCAAGTGCAGAAATTCACAGTACAGTTATTGACTTTTATAAGTAAAAACGTCACTACACTTTCACATCATTAAATAATGCTGGAATTAATCAAGAAATACTTTTTGACAGGTTTTGCAAAATTTAGTCACCTCAACTATAATTTGACTGCCCGTGAATCAATCTAAGGAAATAATTGTGGGCACCTTGGTCATGGCTCAAGCACGACATTTGCAATTAATTCATATTAATTATAATGCTTGCTTAACTGTACATGACAAAACTGAAATTACCCACAAGCTCAGCCAGGAACTGGTTAAGATGTGGCAAAGGGAGTTTGAGATTCTTATTATAAATTATAAGAAACCAAACTGATGGGTGGCAGATAATAAGCAAGTGAAAAAATAAATGACTTAATGATATTTTGATCATAAATCCAAAGCATATGCTATGCAACAAACAAATCACAATCGGATGGGCATTTTTTAAATCAAACAGTCACAAAAAATGTAATATAAAATTCAATACAGAATGTATTCATTCATAATGCTACAATGTACACTATTCATTCTACTGAAGAAAAGTTACACAACCATAAAACATACACAATATGTTACCTACACTCATAGTTATTAAGAGTGCATGTTTCTGATTTTAAGGCTACTTTTAATGCAAATAAATATACAAAATATAAGCTAATTTGTAATATAGGAAGGTTGCAAGCAAATGTTCACTGGCAACAAATATAATTATAGGGCAGGTATTCCTTGCAATAATTAATTTTATTACTCTATAGTCTTAACTAGAATATTGGATTTAATGTTGCACTTAGTGTTTTGATTCGAATCATAATTTGTGAGTATGTATTTACCGTTCAAGTTTATGAGTACAATATTCATATTTTCAAGTGTACACTTAAAAAATAATTACGCTTTATAAAGAGAAAAAAAAGGGCAGTTGATGTTGGTTTGTGACAAAATCTTTTACAGAAAGCATTTTTATTATTTATTGATAATTATTCCATAAATGGAAAACATTAACATTTCAAATAAAAACACTCACTCCAGGATGGTCCCAGTCATTCAAGAAAAATATCTAAATAAATGTATATACTAAGGAAACAAGCTTCTATTTTAAATATACTGAGTGTAAAAAAATAAAAAGAGTCGTTTTGTTTTGTTTGTACAAGATAGAAGTTACACTACACCAGTGTTTCACTATTAATGGGACCATCCTGAAAGCAAAGCCTTAAACAAAATCATTAATACTACCTACTTCATATCATTCTGAAGCTGGTCTGCTCCAGTGCATATTATATGGAATGATGAGAATCCTTTTGTTTTGTCACATAAGGCTGGTGACATGAAAGAGGTGATAAGGTGGTAGTTAACAATGGAGTAGTAGTCAGGCACTGCTATTGTGGGTCAGTCACAAATCTGGAGATAATGCTAGCTAGAAAGAGAGGCGCATACAAACAGATATGTTTAACATGCACAGCCTCCCTCTTGTGTCTGAGGTTCAGCTGGGGTCTCTGGCTTTAGGATCACATCGTGCACTGAGGGAACAGTTAAGGAACACAATATCTAAAGCAAAAATAATCTAAATAAAGATTAACTGCACAAAACATTTTTTTTCAAGATGCTTAGATACTAGGATGGATATAGACATGCAAACTTTCAATAAATAAAATATTTCTAAAACTGTATAGAAGTTATGTTTTAGAAACAACAAAAGGACATCTGTATATTTTGGTCACCAATTAATTTTACAGATGAACATTAAATATAGCAAATTGCCTACATTGCCAAATCACATGGGAAAGCCTTTGGTCAGAGAACTGTTAGAAATACAGTTTGCTCATGTGTGTACGAGGGCATGAAGTGGAGTATTGACTTCTTTTTTTTTGTGTAATATATTTTATTTTATTTAGGTTTAATCTTTCGTATAATAAATCCCTTAAAAGCAGAATAACTATGTTGTTCCATTCATTGCATGCCATTAAATCTAATCAACCAGAGAACACCTAATAAGGATGGGTTTGAGGAAAGGGTTTGTCAAATTTAACAGGCTAATTAATAGAAATAGCAGGAAAGTTAATTATTTGTAACACATTTCTAAAGTTTAAACCATAGCCAAGACACTGTAGAACAATGCTGCCTATGTGTGATTTTCAGTCACTACTTCACACGATGAGTTCGTTTTCCAGGCTTTTAAATATTCTTTGATACATCTAATTCTATCAACCAAATCATACAAGCCAATCCCAAATTTAAAAATATTTATTCCAATGTCTTCAACAAGCGCAGCCTCCCTCAGGGGGTGGAGTTACTATAGGGGCTTCTTTCAACTTTACTTCTGTCACTGGAGAGACAAGAGTGTCAAGGAACATTTTGTATAGTATTTTCACCTATTCCAGCTTATGGGCACTATTTTTGAGAACTGTACCAATCTGGAATGACACTGCTATACACTATTTCAGCAAGAATTATATTATCATTCCTAAGGGAAAGGAGTTTTAAATGTGAAAAAGACTGCAGCTACAAATTTACCAGCTGGACTTATTTAAAGTAAGTAAATGCTTTATAATTAATGAACCCTGTCAATATTTTCCAATTAAGAAATAAAAGAATACTATATATAGTATTTATATAGTAAAACAGCAAAATATTTTTAAACCAACAACCTCTCCCACTTTATCTTGAATAGAGGTGAAAAGCTCATAAAGATCTTAAGATGAACTGAATGAAAAGATACATTTCCATTTAACCATCAACAACAACAACCAGAAAGTGAAACCCATGACACAACTGGTTAAAATATAAATAAGGTGGCTAAAATAAAACAGTGAACATTTAAAAGCAATTCAGTGGCTAAAGCAACTTAGGTAAAAAAAAAATATATATAAAAAAAATTATATACATTTATAGTTTTTAAAATGAACATTGACAGTCAATTAAAATTCACAACTTACCCTTAATGGCAATACTGGACATGGCTACCATCAAATAATCATCCAACTTGATGAACTTTGACAAACCACACATTAACTCTTCTTCTTTAAACTTAAAGATAATTCGACCTTGGCTAAATTTTAATTTCACTGTTTAGGAGTATACAAAAAAGAACTTGCAGCTAACTCTTTAAAAACTGTGACATTCATTACTAGATCAAACATAGATAAAAGATGTGAAACAAATCAAAACCAAAAATTTGAAAAAGGATACTTGTATTTTTGTCATCTTTAGGTTCCATGCCTGGTAAAGCTGCAGCAACTCTTCTAAATAACTGAAAGCACAGGATGACATATGTTTAATTTTTTTTTTAATGCTATGAATATATTTTTAAAAAGCATGTAATTCTGTTTTTTGTTGTTTTTTTTACAATTTTTTACTGTTCATTAAAATAATAAAAAGTTTGTAGCAAAAGTACTATTTTAATTTTGATAAAAAATCCATAACTTTTAGAGTGTGAATAATTTTCAAACAGAAATGACATTTTTATATATCTTTTCTTTAATATACAATATATAAAATACAGGCAAATCTTTACAAATCTACATTATTATGACATAGTTTAAAAATTGTCTGACCTGTTTAACATTGTAACCAGCTTTTGCACTAGTTTCAATAAACATCACATTTAACTCTTTTGCTTTTCTTTCACCTTCTTCTGTTGACACTTGTCTATTTGGTGTAGAAAATAAAATGTCAGTTTTTTTTTTTAAATAAACAAAAGGAGGGCTTTGGGAACAGGATAAGGTAATAAATAGTTTAGAATAAGACAGCAACATGTTAAGCTTAAATAAAAATTAGTTCATTTTATACTGAAACTAATGCATAAATAAAAATTCACTCATGATGAGAAAAGAATTTGGATTATACTGTGATAAATGAAAATACCTTTTATCAGAAAGATCTGTCTTGTTCCCTACTAGCATAATTATAACATCACTACCCCGTTCTGTTCGTACATCATCAATCCATTTTGATGTCTGGTGGAAGGAATTTGCATCTAGAATATAACAAATGTATCACTTTTAGAACAATATTTTGAAATTTAGAACTACAAGTTGTTGAAAGCTATAGAAATGTATAACACCACTAATTACTGTACTGGCATCAAGGCATCTTTTTAAAACATTTAATAATTAAGTGGGCTCAAACCAAATTTAATTCAGATGTGGACATTACTTGTAATATCATATACAACAACAGCTACAGATGAATCTCGAATGTAACTTGGAATTAAACTGCGAAACCTTTCTTGCCCTGCAGTGTCCCATAACTGGAGCCGTATCTAAGAAGATAAAGAAAATCATGAACAACAGTGAGTGCTAATTTATAACTTTTAAATTAATGTTTAGTTAACAAAGTGATGATAAAACATATAAAAGGTTAAAGACTTACCGTTCTATCCTCTAAGTACATAGTCTTAGAAAGAAAATCTATTCCTATTGTAGCCTGGGGGGAAAAAAAGTTCAATTTATGCAATGGCAGATTATTAATAAACCTTATACCAGCTAATTTATAACATTTGAATGCACAACGTTTTAACAAACATTATGAATTGAAGCTCATTGAAGTCATTGCAGTTTTTTTAATAGCGTCTTACAAAATTCTTGAATATATACTATTTTATTGCTTTTTAATCCTGTACAATGAAGTTGACACACTTCCTAATTTTTTTAATTTTAAAAGGCTAAACATGCTAGCAAAACTAAGCTACTAGTTGAAATGTCTTTCACTACATTATTGCTAGTTTTTGTTTTTTGTTTTTTTTTTCTTTTCGGTTACACGGTCCTACGGTCCTGAATAAAGATGACCGTTCCTGGTCTGAGGACCGGTTAACCGTTAACAAGCTTAGTATCTATTAAATTATTTAAACTGATCGCTATTCAAACCTGATAGTCTTATTAATCAAAAAACTTGATTTGAATAGCTCACTAAGAGTAAATATTATAAATAATTCTTTATATTTAAAAAATGTACACGTATCGATAAGTCCTGCTGGCCTCGTGGTATAGAGCATAGGCTTGTAGTGTGACCGATCTCGGGATTGATTCCCAATGGTGGAATAAATTTTTTAAATAATTTTTTCTTTTCAAACTCAATTTTAGCATACCCGCGAAAGTTTCATAGTTATGTTTTCATGTTTGTTATTTTTTTCATGATTAATATTTAGTTAGTCTTATATTAGCTGCTAGCATTCATTTTATTTAAATAGGGCCTTCATTTAATTGCAGCCAGGGGCCCCGAGCAGTCTTAATCCACCCCTGTCTGTATGATACATATGACATTAATTTCACTTACAAAAAGGTCAATAGCTGTGTAATTGGTGTAGTCCTGGTGTCAAGTTTACTTTTTCCTTAACTAAAAAATTAAATTAATATTATTTCTTTAGTTTAAAATTTGATCTTATCACTCATATGGCAATGTTTTAATTTCTATTAAAAAACATGTTTACCTGATAAGTATTATCAAAACTGTCGTACATAAACCTGGTAATGAGAGAAGTCTTTCCAACTGAAATAAAATGAAGATAAATAATTACTTTATTCCAGTGTAAACAATAATAATTTCAGGCTTATAAAATTCTAACACACAATTCAGGCCAATTAAAAGGACAACGACAGGACTCGAATTATGCCAGTTATACTTTTAAGTATGAATCACAACTATTTTTTAATTTTCTCATTTCATAGATTTAAGCAGTCTTTTACAGAGGATAGGCTCGGAAACCAAAACAAAAATTGTGGATTTATGTAATTAATGAAATTCAACATCTATTTTTTTTAGTCCCATAACCTCTTTTTTTCCGAGGTCATGGGGGGGGGGGGGGGG
>MUZC01004662.1:515464-534283 GCA_002072015.1 Radix auricularia | reverse complement strand
GGGGGGGGGGACCTGCGACCCCACCCAATAACATTCTTGTGGCCTTCAAAAAAAAAAAGTCTTGTATTTTAAAAAATGTGTTTTTATAGTTTTATAATCTCATGCGGCCTCTTTTATTAATGCTTACATAAATAGGACATTCAATGGTAAAAAATGTTCCACACCTTTAAAAAGGTACTTCGCTACAATTAAAATTATTTATTTATGTTTATTCATTTATTTTAAAAAAGATTATACTATTGGTGACTATTCACCCCCTCCTGCTCGTCACACGTCGTAAACAAAACTTTGACCACTTCCTCAATGTTACATCACAAAGATCCCCCCCAATAAGAGCAAGAATGACATGTTTCAAATTATTTTATTTCCATTTAAAATATGTTTTTAGTGTAAGTAATGTAAGGCTGCACTCTAATATCGTAACACGCGTGCAGCCACGCAAAAATTCATTAAAAAATGTCGGCATTTATGTATTTAAGTGGAACTTTAATTTAAAGTTGCGCGTTTTGAATGACGTCAAATGTGTTACTCCTCTCTTCTCCCGCCCCCCATGCGTGACGTCATTTATGGGTGGCCCCCTAAAAGGGCGGCATATTGGAGACCGCCCCGGGCGGCAAAAGCTCTAGCTACGCCGCTGGTTATATTTTAAAAATCAATTAAAACCACTGCAAAAGGGTGGACTAAAATTCATGCTAACCTTTAAAAATCTAAAAGTGCACCAAAGTAGCTCAAAATCTGTGCAACACCATGAAATGTACAGGAAAGGGGAAAACTTTTTCTATCATGAATCATTTAATTGTCAATGTTTTTAATGCTTCCAAACTTTGCCTTCTTAAGTCAATTTTTTGAAAATTAGGTCCCCTTTTCTGCACTCTTTATCTACATGTTTACACTAGGGGAGCTCTTATCTTGTGTTTATTATTATTATTATTATTATTATTACAAAATTTATTACACATTGAGTTTGATGATGAATTTTCAATTTGAGTAATAACAATAGAGTTGTAGTAAGACATAACCATTAGTTAATTCAGTTGATTATGCTATCATTAACAACACTGATTACTGTTGGTTTTTTTAATGAAAGTAATTTCTTTTGTCTGTCATGACAAAGTTACCATGTTTAACATTTGTTTACAACTTTAATTTTTTTTTATCAGAGGTCAACATTTTTAATTGGGATAATATAATAAGGGTGGGGCAAGTTCTGAGCATAATGGACCACTGACTCATCAAAAGGTTCTTCTATGTTGAACCTAAGCATGAAAAGAAAACCCTCAAAGCTTAAAAGACTTACAAGAAAACAGTTTAAAAATGCACTTTAGGCTTTTGCATTAATCTCGACTTCAGGGAGGCTGTAATCAATGACAGAGCCTCCTGGAGCCTTACTAAACGGAATGGTGCAGCAACCTATGGGGCAGGGCCGGTCTTAGCGCACTGCAACCTATGGGGCAGGACCAGACTTAGGCCACTGCAACCTATGGGGCAGGGCCAGACTTAGGCCACTGCAACCTATGGGGCAGGGCTGGTCTTAGGCCACTGCAACCTATGGAGCAGGGCCGGTCTTAGGCCACTGCAACCTTTGGTGCAGGGCCAGACTTAGGCCACTGCAACCTATGGGGCAGGGCTGGTCTTAGGCCACTGCAACCTATGGGGCAGGGCCGGTCTTAGGCCACTGCAACCTTTGGTGCAGGGCCAGACTTAGGCCACTGCAACCTATGGGGCAGGGCCGGTCTCAGGTCACTGCAACCTATGCGTCACGGCCGGTCTTAGGCCACTGCAACCTATGCGGCAGCAGTGTGCCCCACAATTTCATAGGCCCGCCTATCTTAATTTTTACTTATTATCTTTATTAATTCCTAATCCATACCCAAACTTGACCTGCGCAATCTGCATCACATACTAAGCTGGACAGGGCCACGCAGTTGCTAAGACCGGCCCTGCTGTGGAGCAGACGACAGGCCTTCAAGTCCAGAATAGGCCATCCTAATGACATTCCGACCATCTCTTGTCCATCCCCGGTTGTACCTTTCAGCCAAGATTGGTCTTAATCTTAACAGCCTCAAATCAAACTGCCAAAGCACCTAGATAGAATGTAGAGATTGGTCCTTGTCGATCATGATAGACAAAGAAAAAGTTGCAGCCAAGTTTTGTTGGGATTTGTTAACAAATACATTCGTGTTTAGTTTAACCAATTTTTCATGCCTTACCATACCTTGTTTTGTTTTTTTATTTTCTGCCAGTCTTGAGAGCATCTCCCTCTCTGTTGTTCATCCATCGTAGTCAGCGATGACCACTCTCATCATATAAGTCCAGTGCTAGGCTGCCACATATGTCCTCTGGTGGCTTTTTAGCCCTATTCTTGCACAAACTTTGGGTCTGCATGTCAGACAAGGCTTGTGGTGTCGGACAAGAAATGGATTGGTTCCCTTAAGGAGGGTTTTGTACACAGTCCTTTTTGGCTTGGCGTTTGGTCTTGACAGCGTGTTGTCTTTTAGCCTCACAGACAGCTGCGCTATTCCGTATCATAGAGCGCCAGGGGCAGGGGGCTCGGTCACTGGCTGCTGCCTCCCAGTAGTCATGACTAATGTCTAATGCCTTTAGAGCAGTTTTAAATGTATCCTTGTAGCGCTTACATGGACCTCCGCTATATGCCCTTCAGTAGGCTCATCATAGAAGAGCCTCTTGGGGAGGCGATGGTCGGGCATGCGCATTACATGTCCAGCCCAGCGTAATTGGCACTCTATGAGGCTAGTGTGGACGCTGGGTAGTCCTGACCTGGCTAATATTTCAATGTCTGGGACTTTTTCCTGCTATTTTATATTGAGAATATTTCTTAGGCTTGTGGTGTGGAAGGGGTTCAGCAACCTCACATTGCATTGGTATAAGTTCCAAGTTTCACATGCATATAGTAGGGTGGGGAGCACTACAGCTCTGTATACTTTTATTTTTTAGTGCTGATTCTTCTGTTCCAGACACTGTCATGTTATCAGCCTTCTTCTCTTTTACCAATAGGATTCCAGCTTTCTTTTGTTGACTTTATGGCACATCTAAGAATTTTCCCTGTTTAAAAAAAAAATACTTTTCTTAATCTGTTAAAAAACCAGACAAAATACATAAAATAAAAACCTTAAAAATGTTTAACTTCTTTAATATCAAGTTTAAACCATACAGTTCGACTTGCTTTGCAATCAACATGAAGTCTATAAATAAAACTAATGATGCATTTAGGAATAAATCCAAATAACCTAAAGCTCATGAATAAAAAAATTTTAATTATCAATTTAAAAGTAGTACATCCTAGTTCTAAATCAGATATAAAAATATTTTCTAGACTGATATTATCAGTGATAATGATACATTTATCAACATTGCTTTGCTCACTTAAGACTTCGGAGAATAAATAAAAAGCACTTTTAAAGAACTTCAAACTTTGAGACTATAATTGTATTAACATGACATAACACTATTTAGCTATAACAGGGGTCTGTGAAGTTGTTTGCCCATTACCCCAAAAAATAAAAAACTATGTTGACCTTACTCCCAAAATCGCAATGTTCTGTATAAACAACTCTGGGATTTAGGGGAATTAACGAAAGGCGCCCAACCCCCAGCTGAAAACATATCTTGTTAGTTTCATAATTGTCAAAAAATGAATCTGATAAGGATAGTGCGTTGATGTTTTAAGTCAAAATAAAATGGAGGATCAATATTTCAGGGGAAATTTATTTTAGACATTTATAATGGTTTACTGTCTAATAGAATGGTTATAACAGTTATAGGCCTAACCATACTAGATGTAACAATAAATCATAAAAATGTGATAAAGTCTGATGAACACAAATGTATTTTAAAAACTAACTGACATAAATTAAAGATAGATTAATATCATCAGTAAGTATTATAAAACACAGATGTTTCTTCTTGAAATCTCTTTACAGTTCAGTTCTCTGAGAAATGATATTGCTTTATTATTTTATACAATTACATCAAAATTGGGACATTTTGATGTCAGAACAAATTGGATGCTGTCTCTAGGGTCCATCAATTTTGCTGCTTTGTTTTTATGTTCACTAGATTTGAAAAACAATATTCACTAAAGTGCATTGTTGCTAAAGGAAACAACGTTTTGACAGTCTCCTAGTAAGCAATGCTGAAAGCTTTTGTAGAAGGCTGCTATCTTGTTTCAATCTGCTTTTTGTTTTCTATCTAAAAGCTTTTATTCTAATGATGCAATCCTTTCACTGGCTGAATTTATAGTTTCTACTTTTCACTGCAATTCATGTTTTGAATTAAATTTATCATTAACTTTTTGGAATACATCAATCCTTGACATCGCAATTCAAGAGGAGCGCTAAACAACATTTCTTCTTCAATTGTTAGAAAACTTTTTTTGTATTAAAAATTGTACCACTTAATGTGCACAAGTAACAAAAAAAGTTTGACTATTAAATTATTGGTGTGATATGAACAGGCTTATACATGTTACCTCAGTTATTAAGGCATTATTTTAAATGTCACATAGAGGATATAGGATATAGTCTCATCATGTGGATAAATCAGATAAACTTTATGGATATCCAATTTAAAAATAGGTGCATTGTTGCTAAAGGAAACAACGTTTTGACAGTCTCCTAGTAAGCAATGCTGAAAGCTTTTGTAGAAGGCTGCTATCTTGTTTCAATCTGCTTTTTGTTTTCTATCTAAAAGCTTTTATTCTAATGATGCAATCCTTTCACTGGCTGAATTTATAGTTTCTACTTTTCACTGCAATTCACGTTTTGAATTAAATTTATCATTAACTTTTTGGAATACATCAATCCTTGACATCGCAATTCAAGAGGAGCGCTAAACAACATTTCTTCTTCAATTGTTAGAAAACTTTTTTTGTATTAAAAATTGTACCACTTAATGTGCACAAGTAACAAAAAAAGTTTGACTATTAAATTATTGGTGTGATATGAACAGGCTTATACATGTTACCTCAGTTATTAAGGCATTATTTTAAATGTCACATAGAGGATATAGGATATAGTCTCATCATGTGGATAAATCAGATAAACTTTATGGATATCCAATTTAAAAATAGGTNATTTTCCCAAAAGGTGCTGCATCCCCCCCCCCCCCCAAGAATCTCCATTTCACCCAAATGAGGTAATTTACCCCTTTTGTCCAACCCCTGTGCTATAAAGCCAAAATAAATAAATAATTTTCAGAGAAAAAAAATGTATTAGAATATTTCTGATGATTTTCATTGTTATATTACATACTGAAACTTTCAAATTTTTTACCATCAGAGTTCTCATTCAGCATGGAGCTAAACTTACTGTAAGAGACAAATGGGGACAGACACCATTAATGTACAGTGTGTCAATACAATTCCCGGAAATAGCAAAGGTTTCCTATTCTAAATAATTAATTGCTTACACTTACATTAGGTTTTAGTGTTAACATTCTAATTTGTTAATTTGTGCGCTATTTTACTTTTATGTCATAGTCATGGCTTGGAAACACATTAAAAAAAATTCTTTTTTAAAACCTAACTACATCTACTATATGTTATTGTATTGCATTCCATCCAGTTATAATAACAATACTTCAATATTTTTAGTCTGGGCTTTTCAAAAAAAAAAAATAACTAAGATAGTTACAATTTGAAAAAGTTTCCCAAAGCTGAGCTACATATTAAACTTTAAACAAAGATTTACCTTAACTAAAACATAATATTTTCCCCAGGTATTGCTGGAAGCTGATGCTGAGCTTGTCAAATGCCAGGACAAATTTGGAAAGTCCCCCTTACACTGTGCTGTTGAAGCAGGGAGTGAAGAGCTTGTAAGGCTCCTTCTAGAGTATGGTGCAGATGTCAATGTCAGGTGTCATGAAGGACTCACTCCTCTAATGAACTGTTGCACTCAAGATCCAGATGGGGAGAGGACAGGGGTCATGAGAATTCTACTTGAAGCAGGTGCTATTATTGATTTGACTGACTATCGTGGGAAGAGGACAGCCTTACATGTAAGCAAAATTTGGAGAGAATGCACACACAAAAAAGCCACTTTTCATTCACAGATATTTTTTGCAATTTTCATTCAAAGAATCTGCTAATTATTTGCATCATTCCAAAATCATGCCCTAGATGGATAAGTAAGAATGAGACATCTTATGGCCAAAATGGGGGAAAGACACAAGTAAGAAACATTTCCTTTGTTAAGCCAAGTACATGTTTCTTTATTTTGTTTCCACTACCCAGGTTGCTGTTGTGTCAGGGAATGCCCGGGCAGTGGAGCTGCTCATTGGTGCTGGGGCAGATGTAAACAACATAGACAAAACACTGCACACCCCACTGACCCTGGCTCTGGTCACAGGGGTCAGAGGACCTGTCATCAATGAGAACTTCATGAGGATCATCTCCCTCCTGGTATCTGCTGGCGCCCAGCTTAATATCTCCATTAGTGAAAGTTGCAACCCTTTGATGTCGTCTGCCTTGCTCAGGTCTGATGCAATGGTCCGCTACTTTCTTTCCCTCGGTGTGGACAGTAATATTAGATGTGAGTATAGGTTCATTATTCAATCTAACTTTTTTTTAATGCTGTAACAGAGCTGGTAAAATCAGATATTTTAGTTAGTCTTATTATTAATAAGTCTCTCTTCTAGTTACTGTTAAACAGCTGGTCCCCACTTTAGTTTTTAGGAATAACACAAAACTATCTCATCACATGGTTTTGAATTAAATTAAAATTCAGTGTTTTTAGCAGGTTCTTTAGTCTAGACAATTTTCATTAGTTTTATTCAAATAAAACAATTACAGCTGACAAAAGGTTTCTTTTAATTACCCTAAACCCATGACCAGTTAACTGTAAATTAAAATTGTTTATTTATAATCTCCCCAAATAAAAAGTTAAATGAAAAAGATAGTAATTTAAATCGCACAAATATTATTAATTCTAAAGAAATGTCAATTCAAGCTTTTTGAAACATATAACATTTAACAGTTCCTTCTGGAGTAACTCCTGCCTTGGTTTGTGCAAGTACAGGCGACCTAGCTTCTCTCAAGACTCTGCTCTACTACAACTGTGACCTCACCATCAAAGGCAACGTCTACAAGAAAAGGCGGAGAACTGAGTTTACCTTAGACCCCTTTGAGCTGGCGTACATGGAGGGCTATTTGGATGCGTGTATGCTGATGGTCAGGGCGGGTTACAGAGTTCATGGGAAATGTCCAGTTTTTTCAAGAGACCTGGAAAAATCATGCCACACCACAGTACCTGACACAGGGTTGACCTTACATCACTGCCAAAATCTCCCAGTAGATTATAAGAACACCCTGCAGTGGCTTGTTGAGATGGCGTGTAACCCAAGAATGCTGAGAGATGAAGCTGTTGCTGCCATTCGGAGGTGTCTTCGAGGGAGTTTAGTTTGTCAAGTTGAATCATTGCCTTTGCCACAATCTGTTAAAAACTATGTTATGCTGACTCACATACTTAACTGAAAGGGGTTGAAATTTTTTATTACTATATGTATCAGGTCTCTGAGAAAAGGATTTGCATTTTATTTATATCAATTGTTTTGAATGTTTGCAGTGGGTGTATTTATGTTAATGAAATTGTTTAAATTTATTGAGAAACTTATGCTGCAAAATAATAGGATTTCTTTGAAAAAAGTGTGTGATAAGAATTGTTGCATTTATGAAATGTTACAGGTTAATAAATGAATTAAAATGAATTTTGATTTCAGATTAAGAATCTTTCTTTACACTGTGTAGAGTTGGAGTAAAATTAAGATCTAAGTTTGTCAGTCCTGCTGAAAGATTTTATTCACATTAATCATTCATTTCCAATATGGTATCCATCACTTAAAATTGATTTTAACTAGCAACTTTACCTTAATTTTGTTTTAGAGTAATGAGATGAAGTAGTTATGGGTACTTTGACTTTTAACGATTATAATTTACATAAATACAGTGCTTTTTTTTCTATAAAAAAAGTTACGGAATGCAACGTGAAAAAGCATTCTAGGCAGTAATAAAATAAGGATGTGGAAAAAGGTGTCGGAATACCATCTCTGTGTGTTACACGGGGAAAAAAGCACTGCATAAATTTAGGTAAAGACAAAAATGCCATTCTGCATCATTGGAGCAGTTTGATGCTAATTTCTGTGGATATTCTTTATGAACAAGCCTACCATGCACCATCACTCTCTGTTAAAAAATAACAGTTCTTATGCTGAGATGACTAAGGCAACATTCAAGGGTTGTTCGCCATGCCTATATTTGTTTAAAAGACTAGCTACTACTTGTCCTTGCTGTGCACTTCCTGACGGTGTATGGTGCATTGCTGCTATGATTGTGTCTCTCCAGCGTATACAATCCATGCACAGCATTTCCTCATGCACTCTAGTTAATAAACATAGTTTTAAATAAAGCTCTTACTCTAGAGAATCCTTGCCAACTGAGCAGTGTGGAAGCTGATAAAACCTGTCTTAGAACTTCTTTATGCCCTGCAGTTTGCTCTGACAGCATTTGCGTAGTTAGTTGTACGGCCAATCTTCTGTACAATGTCCAGTATGGGCAGCATATTGTATTTCAAAACACCCATACAAAATGTTTTATCTTTGAATCTCATCCTGTATTTCTTTGTGGCAAGCTAAGATTTCTGAAACTAACTCTTGACTGACCTCACCTCACATCAGTGGGTCACTACAGCTTGTGGACCAGATACGACCAGCAATGTAATTTCATCAGGCACCCTGTTAGCTCTCATACTTTCTCTATTAAAGGCATGGATCACAATATATATGAATTAAATTAAAATACTATTTTTATTTGAGGGGTGAGGTGATTGAGCAGCAGAGTGCTTGTCTGGAGTCCTGAGTGCACAAGGTTCAAATCTTATAGATCGAGGCTCTTTCCCGTGGGTTAACTGGGCGTCTATGTCCATCCCAATCTGATGGGTACCTGACATTACTTGGGTCAAGTAAAAGGTGGCTGAGCATTGTGTCGTGGCGTATAAAACTTGTGAATGGTGCTTCACTTGCCCCATGACCCAACATGGTCTGAGAAGGGAATTTAGCTTCACTTTTTTTTTAATTTTTAGGGCTGCAGAAGTTAACTATTAATTATTCATTAAATTTAATTAATTAAAATCCTTAGGGAAAGACATCCGAGATGGCTAGGACATGTTATAAGAATGTGCCCTGGTCGCATCCCCAAGGACCTTCTATATGCCAATATGGAGAACGGACATCGGGAAACAGGATGAGAGGTTGCCCACGTCTGTGATTTAAAGATGTCTGCCAAAGGGATATGAAAGCAGACAGAATTTGCATAAGTACTTGAAATGTAAGCAGAAGACCGATCTACATGGGACAAAGTTGTAAAAGAGAGTGTCATAGTAGCCGAGGAGCAAAGGATAGAGGAGGCTACAGACAGAAGAATTAGGAGAAAGGCCAAAACATTGGGAAGCATAGAATTTGTGTGCAAAAGCTGTGGTAAAGACTGTAACTTAAGGATAGGACTGCACAGCCACACGTGTCACAAGGAAATGCAACCCAACTTAACAGTCTTGCAAGACAGAAGGATGATGATTATTCATAAATTTTAGTTACTAAACTAAAGCAAAATCCAAAATTATAGAAGGGTTGGAAAGAGACAAGATATAAATAACATTACAGAATCTTAATCTTTGTATCAAGTAGGCAACCTCAACTCCAACTAGTTACATACTTTGCTTTCCTTAAGATTAAAATATATTCATGGTTGTCCTGATTTCTATAGATCTTTTTGTAACTACATCATAATCATACATCTCAATGGTATATATTCAACTTATCCCAAGTGGATAGGGATGCCATCAGGGCCAGCCTTAACAATTGCAGGGCCCTAAGCGGCTTAGTATCAGTATGTGAAAGGAATTGCGTTTGGGCCCAGTCTGGGCAGGGATAAATAGTGAAAATTAAGTTGCAAGTGTGGGGCCAACTGCGGCTCCATTGGTTGCAGTGGCCTATGGCAGGCTCTGGATGTCGACAATTTTAAACATCTTTGCTTGCTTTTTTAAGTGAAGCAAACACATGGAGCGAGACTGATAATATAGATATTTTGTTTTAAAATTCTCTTTATTGGATGCAGCCATGCCAAAGTCGGCTATATTTTAAAAGCCTAACAAGATTAATTGGGAATGCCAACGTTGGTTTTTCGTCCTTTTTCTTTGACTTGCAAGTATTTTACAAAATTAATATTTTAGGGGTAATGTTTGGGGACCCCTACCATAAATCAATGCCATTTAATGATAGACAACGGTTATCAGAAGTAAGGAATCCAAGTGCATAAGAGATGGAATTAATTCAATTGATGAACAGTTACAACTACAATGTATTATTATAGCATTAATTATGGGCAAATTGATCACATAATTTTTCTCTCTGGTTTTTCGAATGTGTTTTTCTGTATGACTGAGATTGTGTCAAATTTCAATATGGAGTTTTGAAAAATATTTGGTTACTTTTTATTACATAATACATCAGTACTAGTACTACAACTACTACTACTAATACTACACAAGAAAACTTGAAACAAGTTCAAAAAGTAAATCTTTCTTTTGCCTCTCCTGGTGGTACTGACAATAATTGCTGCTGGAATTGATACACTTATCTCTATTTACAACACCATTTAATTATCAAGTATTTAATACAAGAATCTTAATGTACACAACAAGAAAAACTTTTTTAAAATTAAAAGAAATTGATGACTTTATTTTAATGCCATAGTTACATCAACAAGTGGAACACATTAAAAAAACAAATTACATGAAAACTATCAGGTGACCCTTAAGGTTTTAACACTGGTGGCCCAATTAATCCAACACCCTCACACTTTTTTAACCAGCTTCCCATGTTAAGCATCCATCTTTAAATTTTTTAAAATATTTCTTATGAAATATTCCAATAAGTCATAGAATTTGAAAAATGCATCAACATTATATATTTTAAAATTTACTATTCTTAGCCAAATGCCATTGTTTTTCAAGAGTTACAAAATATTGTAATTCAATTTCAATGAATATTTCCTTTTGATCAATACAGCATTACCATTCCATTCAACATATTCATACCCCATTCACACAAACAAAATTGGCAGTGGAAAATTTTTTTTAAATATATTTTAGTATAAGTTCTTTAATCAGAATCATCTTTCTTGTGTTTCTTTTTCTTCTTCTTTTTCTTTTCAGAAATCTGAAAATTAAATTAATTTATTATTGTTATTCAAGTTATTACAGTTTTCTTTTTCCAAATTAATTTCAGTAACAAATATCTCTTATTTCAATCCAAGTATGAACAGTGAAGTTTAACAACATCTTGAGTCAAGAACACATGAACTATGGTAGATGAAAAAATGTCTTAAATCAATGATAACTATAAAGTTCTTTGAAATTAACAAATTAATGCCAAGCTAGAACTTACCTCAACAACTGGGTCAGTAGTTTCTTCCAGATCACTCTGTTTGTCTTTCTTCTTCTTCTTCTTTTTCTTCTTCTCTGCTGCATCTCCACCTGCTGTGGTAATCTCAGCTGTTGTGTCTCCATCACTGCCAGAACCACTTGCTTCACGCTGGCGCTTACGACCAGTAGCAACAGGAGTACTAAAATATATATACATATTCATACAAAGAACTTAAGAATGTTATTTTATGATATTGCAGCATCAGGAGCTTACCACAATTAATTTACTTTTCATCCTTAACTGCCAAGTAATATGTCAAAACAAAAGCTTGCATTAACATTTCAATTTTCATGCAACAGGGATGAGTTTGCTTAATCTTTTGCGCAAAATTTTCAAAAATATTTAGGGCCCTGAACTTTGTTTTCTTTTAAACCTTTAAAATATTTATTGCATGCTGTATTTTTTTATAAGCAAGATTAGCAATCTGCACTCTAAGGTTTTTCTAAAATAAAAAAGATAGCAATTCCCATTTAATATCAAAGAAAACAGTTATGGGGAAAAAGTACATACACTTGTTCCACTTTCACGCCAGCTGCCAAACTTGGTGATGCCACTCCTTTACTTTGGCCATCAGCACTGAAAAGTAAATATTATAAACTGAAATTTTCTGATTTAATAATATATTAAAAATTCAGTTTATTGTACGCTACAACTTGTCAACATTCATATAATTTTTAATGCATCAACTTACTTGAAATCATCTATAGCTGGATTCCAGTTTTTAGGAGTTTTTTCATTTGGTTTACCATATTTGTTGAGGAGACCTTGTTTTATCAAATTCTTTTTGTTGCTTGCCTGGAACGTCAATAAGTAAAAATTAGAATTTCTTGAAGTAGAATGAATGAATCTCTACTCTAAAACAGAAAATAAGCTTGGAGAAAACTTTTTCTTTTCTTTTATAAGCAGCTTTCCTTTTTATATATAGGTTAACAGTTTTGTGCTATGAATTTTTAAAAAAATATAAATTGAAAGACTGAAAAGTTCACCTTAGGACCCAAGCCCCACTTCCTTGGGTATGTATCCCTTTCCATGATGACACGCTTAAGTTTTGCACAAACACCATGGTCAACAGATGACATAACCGCTGTTGTCATTTGAGCAATGGCTGGTAAAAGAGATTCAGACAAACATTCAAAAAAAGTTTCATAAAAAGTATTAACTTGGTCGAACTTGTATTTCATATATCAAATAACTAACATGCACGCTGTTACTTCAAGTGCTTAGCTTCCATCCACTTATGGCACGACTTGTTTAATCTCATTATAAACCAAAAACTCTTCTCACCTAAGGCTATAGCCTCGCCCTTTGTTGAAACAATAACGATCTCCATGCCAATTTCAATTCCATCTTCGTATCTAAGTACACCAGGGATCAGAACTTGTGCACCATGACAAATGGCATTAACCTAAAAGATAGTGCAAAATTCTTATTTCCATTTTATTCTAAAAAGAAAGAAAAAAGTAGACAATTAATGCTTGTATAATGATTACACTGTAGATCAAATAAACAAAAAATTATTTAACGTTTTTAAAAAAATAGGGACTCACAGCAGAATCTTTTATTATGATTCGTTTATGCCCGACCAGCAAAGCTTCAAGAGGTTGTATCACACAGCGCAAATAAGAGTCATCTTTTTGATTGTCATACATCCACTGTGCATCAAGTATGTCATGCATGGTAGCCATTCCATCCTGTTGGGAATACAATCTTTACATTATAATATTCCTAATAGAACAGACAGACAAAGATTGCAAAGATTTTTTTTTTTTGCATGTTTAATTAAATAAAATAAACAGAAATAGAAAAATTATTCTACTAAATCAGAGCATCACCTTTTCACTCTGAATGCCGGACCGCACTCTCCTAAGTTCTTTCATGTGACCCCCAACCCCAAGGAAAAGCCCTAGATGGACACACATGGTCCTAATGTAAGTGCCTGCCTCACAGCTCACCCAGAAAATGCCTGGAGTAAACGAGGAGACAAATTGAGCATATTTAATTTAATGTATGATCTTACATGATCACTTAAGTTATTAATTTTAAAAAAGAAATAGAAAATCAGAGCACTTTGTAAACAACTTTGTAATAAATCACATTTTTTTAAAAGAAAAGTAAGTTTTAAAATAAATTGACTAAAAATAGTGGACTCACCCAAACTTTTGTTTGCATCATATTCTAAAGTTTTCACATCATATACTGTTCTAATACGTAATTGACGCTTTACAGCTGATATTAATGGAGGTCTTTGAAACATGGCACCTTTTATACCTTCTAGACACTGAAATATTTTTTTGAAGTATGGATATAAATTAAATGATGTACATAATGCTACAGTGAAGAAACTAAATTTTTTCAAAAATCAGTTAACATCCAGTTTGGTTGAGTTCCCAAAAGAGATTTAGGTAAATTTTTTATAAAGTGTTAAATTTAGCAATCATATGTGATGCCTGTCACCTTTGTAAATTGAGTGGGGTGTGTGCCAATAATGTGCCACTTGTTTGGCAAACTTAAGTGAAATAGTTATGGATATTTTTATAATTAACAAAAATTCCATATTATTTTCAGTTGTCAACTCCCTGGATGATATTATAATTGAAAAATGTAATGGTTGTTTTTTATGTTATACAAACAGATACCCATTTTAAAATTAATAGAAAAATGTATAAACCGAAAACTTATCAATTCAAAATTAACTAGAACACACAACACAGTGTAAGAGCGTGACTTTGGCTGCTTTGTGAAAATATCCTGTAAAACTATAATTGGATCTCATTTCTTCCACAATTTTTCAAATGGTACAGTGTTGGTTGAATAGTTCTTTCATCTTATGCCAGAGTGATCTGATCTCCACCTGTCACCTTACAATCAACAGCGTTGTACAGTTAACCAGTTCACAATTTAACTACCAAGATTTTTGTATTGCAACAGGTACCTCCTCTACATAAAAATTTATTTTCCAGAACCCTCAAGGCCATGTTAAAATATATCATGACTGGCTCAACATACAAAAAATTAGTTTCAGGATAAATAAACATAAACTTTTGAGGTTAATTTTTAATAATGTAGAGATTTCAGCTAAAACTGTATCTGCGATTTTTAAAAAATTAAATATTTAAATTAAATCTGAAATATTTATCTAAACAGATTCTTACCAGTCTGACTTTCTTTTCATCTGTAACGGGGTTATGAAGTTCAAATATGCAAACATACTCTTTACCAGCACCCTGCTGTGATTTCACAAGCCTTGTTGCACGCTCAACACAAACAATAAGACACCCAGTGACTTTTGGGTCAAGAGTTCCACTATGTCCAGTTTTTTCAACTCTTAAGATACGCTTGATCCATGCCACAACTTCGTGAGATGAAGGATTAGATGGCTTATCCAAATTTATGAAGCCAGACCTGAAATAAATTCAACATCTTTTTAAGATCTGAGTAGATTTTAACTCTTAAAGCCCCAGAAGGTTTTCAAAAAACTTCCGCCTCAGTCCCATAAGGATTTCCCGTATTACGATCAACCGGTTATGAAATTTAAAAATTTGCGTAAAATCCATTTATAATATTATTGTCATACTGACTTCATTTTTAAGGCTAAGAATGGTTATTTTACGCATCCAAAAGACCGTACTGAGTTTGAAACAATATTTACCTGTAGTTTATTACTATTATTTTAGTAATAAAGTATAACGAAAACGTATCTTCGAAAAAAAAAACCGTTAAAACTACCAAAAAACATCGCGAATCGAGCGATAACACTAGTGTCGGCAACGGCCGCCATTGCCGGAAGTCGAATACATCGTTTTTCAAGCATTGAAGAGTTTTTACTTTCCGAGATCTCATTTCTAACGAGATTTGTATCTAGGGACGCATTACGACGCTTTAGGGATAGCGGGAAGAGACGCATTACGACGCTTTGCGACTTTAAGAGTAATTAAAAGAAATAAAGAGTTTATGACATGACTTTTATAAACTAATATAAATTTTCAACAAAGCAAACCGTGATACAAGTATTTAAGTCTAATAGATGCTATTAAAATTTTGCTTAAAAAAGGGTAAAGCTTTCTTTTCCCAGGTGTTGAGGCAGAACTAACTAATAAATTATAAAAAGACATCTTTTTGTAATTTAACAATTCCTACCATTGGTGCAATGCAAACATAACTAACCTCACATAATCTTCAGTGTTTCTTTTAAGAGGGGAAGAGCCTGATGGCACGGGTGTATAATGGCTTGTTCTTTTGTTTAATTTGTCAAAATTCTGAGGAAGCAAAGAGTAAATGTTAATTTAATTTAACAGGAGATTAACTTGCTACATAACTTAAGAGCTAAAAGGCAAAGGAATAATATGGCTAAGTGGATTCAAAACGTTATCCACCTCAATATTCTCTGATGAATCAGTTTAAGGCATTAGGATATAAAATTTAAAAAATGTGTCTAATTCAAAAATAATTTTGTTATTGCCTAGGCATATTATTGAATACAACTGCATTGATTCCTAAAGCTATGCTGTTTAAAACCTCTTTAATTTTAATTGCTAACAAAATTTTAATTTAAAGGATTCATTTTTCCTACAGCCAACTATGACTGGATATTTTGCGTTTGTAAATTTAGCAACTTATATACTTCAAATATTTTAAATTTAAATACTTACTTTCAATAAGAGAGGCCAGTGAGAAGTATCAAGCTGTTCTGCTTTTGCAGAAGGACCAAGTAAAAAGTTTTCTGAACGCTGGAGCTCCTAAGAAAACATATGGACAATATAGTATATAGCCTTGTGTTAAAACTACACTTTACAATCAAAACCTAATCCTTAAATTGAAATTTCAAGTATTTAAAAACTTTCAACTTTCATTCTATATATTTAATGAGAGAAATATATTTTAAAAATTTACAAATATCATTATGATTATGTTGGACGGAGCTAAAATAATTAATGGACAACTATTATTATCTAAAAGAGAAATAGTTAAGATAAAAGAAGGCTGCCTTAGAATTGAAAATCTGCTGACATGATTAAAA
Organism: Radix auricularia; assembly: GCA_002072015.1. NCBI lineage: Eukaryota > Metazoa > Mollusca > Gastropoda > Lymnaeidae > Radix > Radix auricularia. The sequence goes on along the minus strand of MUZC01004662.1, from coordinate 517,773 downwards.
GCTAAAATGAAATTAATACTTCTTTGACTTGGCTCTAGTCTCAGTATAAAAAAATGCAATAATTTTTTTAAAATAGTGTTTAATTACTGTTAGCTTATGGCTAATGTTATTTAAATTATTAGTAAGTCAAACCCAGATCCAGCATAAATTTCAAGCTTACCCCAACATCAGAGTTTGAAAGTTTCTTTTTCTTCTTGTTATCTGCAAGTGCACGTTTATTGTTAAATGAGAATATAATACAAATATTTCATTAGTTTAATTAATTTACTCAAACTAAAGAAGTTTTCAAATGAGCAAAATAAGGGTGAGAATTATAGATTAGTAAAATAACATGTTAACATGATATGAGTGAGCCTGACGTGTCATCTTGCCAACCTCACTCATGCCTGTTTACATGTTTTCCATCTACTAGTTTTTATATGTATTATTATTAGTAGGGCCTACATTGGTGGGGTGAGTAAAGACTTAAGTTACTAATAACTTAATAATAAAGAATATAATAATTATCCGTATCGCAAAATTGCGTATTTTTGGTTTTAAGTGCCATTGACTATTGACAGAATTTTACTGCCTTCTATTCCCACTATTACTATTATCATTATCAATTTAAAAGATAAAATTTTCCATTGATAATTGATGTCAATATTCGATATCATTATTATAATGGTACTCAATTTTTTTTTAGTTTTCACATGATTCACATGCAAATGGGGGCAAGCAAAATTGCCAAATAAATCAATAATAATTAATTATTAATAATTGATATTGTTTTTTTAAATTCTGAAAATATATATACTATTACAAAAGATAATGACAACTCTTTAACTTTAATAAAATTTGTTGGAATCTTAAACTAATTTCTTCTTAAACTTTAAGTGAGGTGGTGCTTGGCACTTTGCCAAATTTTGTTTGTTCCACTATCAGTATCAGACCATCTCAAATCTGACTATCAAAAATTTTATTACAATTTCAAATGCTGGTATTAGTATATATATATANTATATATTAGGGCTGCGGAAATTATCGATTAATTTCTCGATTATTCGGTAAAAAATTTTATTGATTAAAATTATTTTAATAGATAAAATAGCAATTAAATTACAGAAAATATTTTAAACAATTTTTGCGATTTATTAATAAATAATTAATTTTTTATTAATAATAGTTTGCTTTATTTACGTAAAAACTTCTCCATTGAAAGAAAAATATTTTTAAAGAATAAACTTTAAAATAAGCTGTTTTTATAAGGAAAATGATATAACAAATTAAACATGATATTTACTTAATTAACGTAAACAAAATTTAAATTCATTGACATTATGTTGAACTACTTATATTTAAATTTTAAATAAGTCAATTGCCTGTTTTTGTTACTTCCCTTGAAATTTTCAGTTTCATGACGTCATAATCTTATTTATAACTTTAATCAAAATTATTGATTAATTATTCGGTAATTTTTCAAAAGTTAACGATTAAATTTTAATTAATCGATAACAGCCATAATATATATATATATATAAGGGCTTTTATCAATTACTACTGTAAGTAGAGTCTGTGGAGTAACTAAGACTAAGTTTAAATCAAATTTCAACATTAACTTTCAGGGATGTGGCTAGCACTACGACAATTTTGTCGTAGCAGCAGACGACCCGGTCGGATGTTGCTAGCGTTAGTCAGGAAACTAGTGCTATGACATGTCGTAACAGCAGACGATCCGGCGGGATGTTGCTAGCGTTACGACAAGATTGTCGTAACAGCAAACGACCCGGTCGGATGTTGCTAGCGTTACGACATGTCGTAGCGCTAGTCAGGAAACTAGTGCTACGACATACGCAACTTCTGCTACGACTAGTTTTAGTTACTCTTTGCAGTAAACACCTTGAAAGTATTAAATCTTAACAAACTCTTCTTTATATTGAATACGCATATATATTATAATACGACATTATTTGTGTGTATTAATTCTAAAATCTAAATTTATTGAAATAAATTATTTAAATAGATTTAATTTCAATATTGGTCTACCGATTATAAATATATCAGATGATTTTCCTATACAATAGTATACTTGTGTAAGTGATGCCGATGCATTAAAATTTAGTATACCTAAAGCCGTAAATGAAAATCCTCAAGCAACTGGCAACTGATTCGCGCACAATCGCAAGAATGTAGGCCTAAAATAATTCGTTTTGTGTGGAATAATAAAATGTGCGGTGTGCAGACTTGTCGCAGGAAACCATTCCATTCATCCTTCTACCTCATTTTCACTCTATTACTAATACTATTACTATTGGGGGGGGGGGGGGGGG